>RJWT010014493.1:0-21038 GCA_004365215.1 Cuniculus paca | reverse complement strand
CCTGCACTGATTTCCTTCAAGGACTGAAACTGCAGTGAGGTGATACCTTGTTGCTTGAGGATCAGCAAGGAGAGACCACTGGGGGAAGAGAAAAGGGAAAGTGGCACAGAAATAAATATCACTTGATTATGAAAAGCACCCCTAAAGTAAATAAGGGGGTCACATCTTACTCTAAAGAATGTTAATGTAACATAAACAGAGACTGAATCAATACATTATGCCCACAATAACATATTCATATTTGTCAAGTGTTTCCAGTTGTAATAATTTTATTTCTAGACACCAAATGTTCATGTATTAGGATTACACATGACAATATATGTTCATCTCATTGTATTTACCACTAAAATATGCCTTCCACTGTGAAACCTGAACTATACATTTTTCAAAGACAAAATCCTGCACTGACTAAATAAATATGTATAGAGTGATTATTTACCTCTTGTGAGACATTAATTCTATTATGTCACATTTAGATAGGCTTTTACTGGATAAATGTAGCAGACAATGACTGTTGGTAGTTAACTTTATGCCTCAGGAATCAAAAAGTTATTACAGTCAAAGAATGTATAAGAAATGTTAGGACATAGCCAGGCATGGTGGCACACTCCTGTAATCCCAGCACTCAGGAGACTGAGGCAGGAGGATCCTTGCAAATTCAAGACCAGCCTTGGCTACAAAGTGAGCTTAAGGCCAACCTGAACAGCATAGCAAGACCCTATTTCAAAAAGACCAAAAAAAATGTTAGTACAAATTAAAAACTAAAGAGAATTAAATTAATCTCTCACTCAGAAGACTTAGACAACTGGGGAACTTTCTAAAAGTTAAAGAACAACTACTCACTATAAACTATCATTTCAAAGAAATTGTTTTTATTTCAACATAGTTCATATTATTGTAATTGTTTTTCTACACCCTTAAGAATAAATATATTTCCAATAATTCCACCTTTCAGTCAGCTAATGAACATTATTTATCATTTGGGAGAACAAAGTTCTCCTTTTCACTAATAATGGAAATATACTTTCCTGCTAATATTTAGAATATTTCACCTTGATTTGTTATTATGTCAAATGCCTTAACTTACATTTTTGATTAATTTACAGAATTTTTAATGAATAGTAAAAGTTTCTCACATATAGCATTTAAATATGTTATATTTTTTAACTATTCGTATTATAGACAGTTAGGTAGAAATATTATAGTCAGTCAGACAGGGCTAGGCCCTCGAGGGACTTAATGCAGAGGATAAAAACACATTACAACTGTGGTTGGAGGTACATCTGCTAGAGACCAGGCCTTAAGATAAAGATGGAATGCCCAGACCTAACAGATAAGCAATATACTATAGTTGGTGTTACCTGGTCCAATAAAGTCTAGATAGACATCAGTCACCTAAGTGGGTGACCAAGACCTCCTGATTCATCTCTTCCTAAAGGGATTGTTACTCTTCCCATGTACACTTGCAACATGACCTACTTCCTCATTGGCTCAATCTTACCTAAACAGCTCTACTTGTAATCTTATTGGTTGGTCATAGCGACCATGTTGTGATTTTGCTCTATAAAACTTCCTCTGTGAAGTGGGGTCCACAGCAACTCGCCTTCAGGTCCCCTCCTATCTCTCAGGAGCTACATCTTTCAGTAAATATTTCCTACTCTTTTACCTCCATTGTTCAATTCTGGAGAACATGAATTTGGTATATCTGACATCTCGCACGTTGGGAGTTATGTATTTTATCCCCTGTATCATTTGGAGGTCTCACCGAAATAATTGCAAGGAGGTTAAAGTTTGTTTTTGTTTCACAGATTCTGGATTGTTAATCATTTAGGAAATCATAAATTGTCATTCTTGTTTGTCAGTTGCTTACACCTTGAATTTTCATGTCTCGCCTTTTTTTTTTTTTACACTTTTTTTGTTAAAATGATAAAATTAAATTCAGAACATGAGATTATGGCACTTCTTTGATGGAACATTTTACTTTTGCAGGCAGGATCCTGTATTCTTGTTTTGTACATGCTGCATTTGGACTTATTAGTTGTTAAATTTATTGGTGCTCTGTGCTTGACCTGTTTGACTTGTTTTCACTGTTATGATTTGTTATCTTATCTTAGACATCAACTCTAGGGAACAGTAATATTAAGAGTTTCTGCTAGTGGACTTTGATACTAACCAAAATGTGAATTTATGAAATGTGATAAAATGACTTTTTATGAAATCTAGTTTATATTTAGGAAATAAACATACCTACTGATAAATCATGGGACCCCAACTGCTAGTTAAATGTCAATGGGTTGGCAGCCCTTCTAAAGATCCCCCCTATCCACTCTATAGGAGAATGTGGAGGCTATTCTGCCCATTTCCTTTGAGATCTGATCTTCCACTGGTGAGGAGTTAATCTAATCTTAGCTTGTGAGATTCCCCACTCTTGCCTTTCCAGGCTGCGAGTGACAGCTTATGGGCAGCTTGTCTCAGTAACTCACCATGAGCATGAAGGAAAAGTTTACCATTTTCTGATCTCACTGCTGATATTTTTCTGTCACTCTGTATGTTCCTTTTTTGGAGGTATGTTTGTACTAAATATTAGAGAGGGAGTAATCCTGAACTATCTCAACCTTTCCCTCCTATACAACAACTAAGAACTTCTCAATTGCGTTCACAGAAAATGAGTGTTTGCTAACACCAAAGACAGGGAAGCCATCTTAGATGAGGGTCATGTACCCTGTCTCTGGGTCAGATAATGCCAGAATCTTGCCATCCCAGAAGAACACATATGAAAGCTATGTATCTGCTTAAGTGTTCTGGACAACAATCTCCTAGATATGGAAAACTGAACCTGAGACACCGTGGAAAGGATTAACTTCTGGGTGAGATGAGAAGGAACTATTTCCTCAAGCACAATATGTAAGGAAACAAACGTATTCAGTTTAATGGAGAATCCCCAACCTTCTGACTCTCTCTCCCTCCTAGGTCTGGTTCTACTCATTTATCTGTGTAGGGGAGGGAAACTCCTTCACTAATGTGTAAATTGCGGTTGCTGGATGATGGGTACAGGTTTTGACCAGTGCCTCTTAAGTGTGTTGCTATGGAAGATTGCCTAGGTGATTACATAGTGAGCACAAAGATTTTGCCTCTATCTCTGGAGATGAATCTCTTTTGCAGGCTGAGAAGTGCTCCAACAACTTTCAATTTGCCCTTTGATCTTTTATTCCTCACTCTTTTTCAAGAATTAGCAGTTATTCAAGTCTCTTGATTATCAGTTTAATTTTGCGAGCAACGCTTGCTTTTTAAACATGACTATTATAGCTGTTATAGCTGCTTTTAGAAACACATGCTGCAGTTAGGAGCATGAGTTTCTGGAGAAGGTAGGGGTGCACATCACTAAGAGTGGCAAGTCCAATCCAATCTATCTCTGGTCATTCTCCAGATAACAGCCACCTGCTCTGGAGCAGGTTATCTCTGGGGATACTTTGAAAGGATATATAGCAACCAAGTAGGGATTAAAAGAGATGCCTATTTTCCCCTTGTTTCAGATGAAGAACTCAGTGCTGAATTCTCTTACTCCTTCAGAATGCATTCTTAAGCACTAGAAATTGTTCAACCCTCACATATTAAGAAAGACCAGTTTATATTTTTCTGTACCTGAGCATGGCCTGCCTACCCCCAAAGGCAAAATGGAATGCGGAGGGAAGTATTGTTTATGATATTATTTGACAACTAGAATTGCATTGTAAGAGAGAGAAAATGGTCAGAATTACTTTATGTTCGGATTTTCTTTGCAGTAAGAGATATTCCTTACTTGTGTTCAAAATGTAAATGTAAGCCACAGGAAATCCAGACAGCTCTAGCCCTTCAGGCACAATGGGATGTATCTACTATTACTGAGGATAAGCTTCCCTGGCCCTGCCCTTTGGATCCTAAGAGTGAGGTTTCCAAGGCAATCTTAATTAAAGCCTCATCCACTATTACTAACTCTGAGGTTCCCCTCACTTGCCCTCTGGATTCTAAGAGTGAGGCTTCCAAGCCAACCTTCACTGATGCTGCTATAGGGCTATATTCATTCCTATCTGATTTTGTTCAATGTTCTGCTGAATTTTCTATCAGACAGAAGTTAGAGGCCTCCAGGTCTAAGGCATAACTTTGCAGCCATGAGATAAAATACTTGGGTCTTATCATATCTAAGGGAACACAAAGGCTGGGGGAAGACAGAATCAAGCCAATACTTCTTTCCCACAAGCCAACACCCTAAAACAGCTAAGGGGATTCCTAGGAATTACTGGTCTTTGGATAGCAAGATATGTTGAAGTTGTATGACTCCTCTGTCTACTTATAAAGGAAGCCAAAAAGACAAATACCTGCATTTTAACCTGGGAACCTGATTCCCAAACTCCATTCCAGAAGCTGAAACAAGCTCATTTGAATCCCCCAGCACTTAGCCTATCGACAGGACACCATTTCCATCTGCATGTTGACAAAAGGTGGGGAATGGTTTTGGGAGTGCTTATGTAGAGCAAAGGACCTGCTCAACACCCTGAAGGGTAACTAAGTCATGAATTAGACATAGTAGCAAAGTAATAAGTGCATCTTAAATCCTAAGCCTCAGTCTATTTGAAATGCCTTATGGACGCCTCCTTCTCACTAATGATTTTTCTCTTACATAGAGAAACAGATACCTTACTAAAAGATGTCATCTCACTGGTTAAATTTCAACACTCTTCAACAGCTAACAGAAGCTCAGCCTAAAGCAAAGGGAAATTCCACATTCCATCCTGGATATTTAGTACTGATAAAAGTCTCTTTGCTTATCATCTCCTTCCCCAGGACTAACTTGGGAAGGACCATACACCATGATCCTGTCAACTCCATCAGCTGTCAAAGTAGCAGCACTGGACTCCTGGATACACCACATTGGACTCAAGTCCTAGGAACCAAAGACTTTCACTGAGTGTGGGCAATGATCTGTGAACCAACAGAAGACTTAAAATTCTTGTTCAAAAAGGAACCCAAGTCTTCAGAAAAGTAATCTAAGATGTTGCTTTTAGCCCTTTTTCTAATTACTACTTAAAGGAGAGTACTATTCTTTTCTAGGATGGGCACAGGAATATGCAGAGTTTTTATAACAAATAAACATCTTGCTGGATATGTGGCCTGCTCCCCTTGTCAAGCACACCAGGACTTCTTTGGTGGATATCCCCATTTCAAGGAGATGATTGGAATGAGCTACAAGAGTACATTGATAAGACACAACAAAGTTCAGTGGATCATAGTGTAGCCCACCATTACAAGGTAACTGAGTGGCCTACAAACTAAAACCTTAATGATCCTGTGCATAATCAAATTTTTTAAAGAATGCCACTGAAGCCTCCTATAACTCTAGTAGAATTGCTATTCACTAAGAGTAAGTGCCCTATCATGAGAGTCAATAATCATACATATAAAAATGGCTACTTTCAGAATAGGATGATTATACGTGGCTAACTTCGACTATAGAACAACTTAGTAGAAAAGGTCCCCTTATGTTGGGAACAAAGAAAACACTCCTATTCTCATTGGCCTAACTCTACTAAATGCCTGGGATGGACACTCCCCAAACAGTGTATACATACCATAACTTTACAGGTCAAAGACTGGTTTGCAATAGGCTGGTTTAATCACCCAGAAATTACAAGGAAAACCCCCAGTGGCACTCACTGGCCCTATGCAACAAAACTGTGGCCCTAGATACCTTCTGGCTAGACAGAGAGATGCAAGCTGGGACTTGCATGGTTACAAGGCAGAAGTGTCCGAACTATAGAAAAACCTGCAAATTTACCCCGGCTATGACATTGATGGTCTAGAAGTGTGTTTCATGGGTATGATTATCTGAATTCTATCTTTGCCCCTTACCTAGGGTAACAGGATGTCATGCAATACACTGAGGCCTTAACTATACTCAATGGGCCTTAATATCTCAACTGATCTCTCTCTCCTCAGTGAAGAAGCAAAATTAATGAAGCAAACTGTCCTCCAAAATCAGATGGCATTAGACTTCCTAACAACAGCACAAGGGGCGCCTGAGTGATTGTAAATGGTGAATGTTATGTGTACATTCCTGATCCTTCTGCTAATATCTTGATGACTGTTCAAGATATGAAACAACAGGTTATTGCCATGTCAGATTCTGAAACTCCTGGATGTCGGCCTTATTCTCCTTGCGGGAAGCTGTTACTGGCTCTTCCTGGTAGACACCTTTGTTGGTTGTATTCATAATAGTCTTGTTGATCTTATTAGATCTTTCTGGTAGAACAACATTTATATCCCATATGTCTGAGACATTATTAAATCACCCAACTCTATCTTTAGTTATAACAACATAAAATCAAGCACAAAGTTTAATTATATGTTTCACATCATTCATTCCATACCTGTAAAACAAAAATACCATGTGACATTCAGTTGAAATATCAAAGTACATACTTGTATATTTTATTTCATCATTTTTGTTGATCTTTGAATTAAAGGCAAAAACATTACATTTCCAGAAGCAGTAAATCAGTAAGACTGATCATCTTGACTTTATGTAGACATGATTCTCCTCTTGGACTCTGGGCCAGCTTCAGGTATAAACAATTATACCTACCTGTAGAGTACTCTGCCACCAATGGTCACCAGGTTAGAGAAAACACTGAAATCACTCATGTTTGGAGGCCATGATTGTATGTTCAAGAAACCTAGAGTGATAAAGACAGTATGACTAAATGAGATCACCATGGTCTTAGAAATAGTATATTTATTGTGAATAAGATGAAAATATATTCAAACATGTGAGAGGTTAGCAATAAGCATTGAACATGTCTATTTTTAAAGGATTCTATCACATATTTATTCTTCCAAGATTGAGTGCCTTACCACATTCCTGAGGTAAATAATAAATAATTGATAACAAAAGCATAGCTACAAGAATCCTTCTCGGACATATGGAATCATAAAACTATACATTAAAATTTTTAAATGACTTGACTTATTCTAATGAATGTAAAAATGCAGTCTAAAAAGAAAAACATCATTTCCAGTTCTCTGAAATCTTTTATCATATTATGTTTTTTAGGACATCAGTATTTAATTTTCCTTCTACATCATTTACGTATATATTTAGTCTTCATTGTATTTTACACTGTTCAATAAGTCCATGTCTGATTCATAACTACAGGCCCAATAACACATATTAACATAGTCTTGAAGATACTAGAAATGCAATAAATATGTGCTAAGAAAATGCTACATGTTCCTTCTCAGAAAATAAACAGAAAAACTTGGGTTCGAACATCATAGGTCAAAGAGTTTGAGGAGTAATGGCATTAGCTCTTTAATTAATGTCTTGTGGAATTCAGCAGTGTATCCATAAGGACCTAGTTTTTCTTGTTGGTAAGTTTTAATTACATTGTCAGTTTCATTGACTGATATTGGGTTATTTAGAATTTTCACATCTTTTTCATTAATCTTTGGTAATTCATATGCATCTAGGAATCTGTCCATTTCTGTTTTGCATTTTATTAAAGATTCTCAAAGTAAGTACTGATATTATCAATTTCCACAGGATCTGTTGTGATTTTACCCTTTTTGTTCTTAACTATATGATTTTGAGTCTTGTCTTTTTTTTTATATGGTTAAGGGCTTATCAATTTTATTTAATCTTCCAAAGAACCAAATCTTCAATTCACTGATTCTTTGTATATTTTTGTCTCAATTTCATTAATTTCTGCTCTGATATTAATAAATGTGTCCTTTGTACAAGCTTTGGCCTTGAATTGTTTTATCTACCTATCTATCTACCTACCTGTCTATCTTTTTGAGACAAGGTCTTGCTATGCAGTTTAGGCTGGCCTTGAGCTCACATTGTAGCCCAGGCTGGTCTCGAACTCACGATGATCCTCCTGCTTCAGTCTCCCAGTCTTCTTTTTCTAGAAATCTGAAGCTCAACAATAGGCTGTTCTTTCTGTTTTCCTGATATGAGAATTCACCCCTATAAATTTCTCTCTTAAGATTGTTTTCATTGTGTCCCATAAGTCCGGGTATGCTGTATTGCCATTATCTTTTAACTGTAGATACTCTTCAATGAAATTGAAAAGGAAAGCAAAACTCCACAAGTCATTTCTGAAAGCAACTATTACTTTACTATCAAAATCAGAGGACTCAACCAAAAAAGAGAACTACAGGTCAGTCTCCCTAATGAACATAGGCACAAAAATCCTCAATAAGAGTATTTCTGCAAACAGAACACAGTAAATCAAGATTATACATCATGAACAAGTAGGATTCATCCCAGAGAGGCAGAGATGTACAACATGTACAAATCAATAAAAGTAACACACCATATCAACAGAACCAAAGACAAAACTCACATGATCATCTCAATAGATGCAGAAAAACCACTTGACAAAGTCCAATACCTATTCATGATAAAATCCCTATAGAAAATTGGAATGTATGGTCTTTATCTCAATCTGATAAAAACCACCTATGACACACCAACAGCCAACATGATACTAAATGCTCAGAAACTAAAAGCTTTCACTTTAAAATCAGGATTTTAAAGGATGACAAGAATGTCTACTATGTCCACTCCTATTCAATATCTGGAAACATTAGCCAGAGCAATTAGACAAGAGAAAGAAACAAAAGAAGGAAGAAAAGGAAGAAGTAGAATTATCATTATTTGCAGATGATATGATACTCTACATAGAAAACCTCAAATGCTACATCAAAAGACTTCTAGATTTAATAATTAAATTCAGTCACATAGCTGGATACAAAGTCAACACCAAAAAATCAATAGCATTCCTGTCCACAAATAAAAAAAAAACTCAATGAGAGACAAATTAGGGAAATAATGCCTTTCACCACAGCACCAAAAAAATGAAATACTTAGGAAACCATAAAACTACAGTTCTCTGAAAAAAGGAGATCAAAAATATATCAGAAAGTGGAAAGATAATATTTGCTGTTGGATAGGAAGAACCAACATAATGAAAACAGCCATACTGCCAAAATTGTTTTACATATTTAATGCAACCCTAGTCAAAATACCATTACTGTGTCTCACAGAACTAGAGAAACATTACTAAAACTCATTTGGAACCAAAAGAGACCTAGAATAGCAAAAGCAATTCTAGGCAACAAAGGCAAGGCAGAAGTCATCAAAATCCCTAACTTGAAATTATACTACAGAACTACAGTGATAAAAACAGCAGGGTGGTGGCAAAATAACAGACGTGAGGCTCAATGGAACAAAGCAGAAGATGCAAAAACCACCCCAAACACACTCAGCCACCTTATCTTTGAAAAAAAGGGCCAAACATATTTACTGGAAGAAAGATAGCCTTCTTAATAAATGGTGCCAGTAAAACTGGCTTTCCACATGCTGAAGACTAAAACTAGACCCATGT
The DNA here is from genome assembly GCA_004365215.1 of Cuniculus paca. Taxonomy (NCBI): domain Eukaryota; kingdom Metazoa; phylum Chordata; class Mammalia; order Rodentia; family Cuniculidae; genus Cuniculus; species Cuniculus paca. The sequence continues at coordinate 11,613 of RJWT010014493.1, read as the reverse complement.
CTATCACCATGCACTAACATGAAGTCAAAAGGATCACAGATCTAAATATTAAAACAGAAACATTAAAACTGCTGGAATATAAAATAGGTAGAACTCTTGAAGATATAGGTGTAAGCAAAAACTTCATGAACAAAACCCCAACTGCATGGAAAATAATACAAACAACCAATGACTGGAATCTCATCTTTTGCAAAAGCTTTTACACAACAAAAGAAATCACCAACAGAATGAAAATTCAACTCACAAAAGTTTTAGCCAATCGATCCTTAGACAAAGACTAATACCTTGAACATACAAAGAATTGAAAAAATCAGACCCCCCAAAATTTAAAGACTTGATCCAAAATTGGGCATCTGAGATGAATACACTTCTCAGATGAAGAAATACAAATAGCAAATAAATATATGAAACAAACGTTCAACATTACTGATAATTCAAGATAAGCAAATTAAAGCCATGCTGAGATTCTATCTCACTCCAGAAAGAGTGGCTATCATCAAAAAATCAATCTACAAGAAATGCTGGAAAGGCTGTTGGGAAAAAAGAATGCTTCTCCACTGTTGGTGGGAGTGTAGACTGGTGCAGCCACTGTGGAGGTCAGTGTGGAGATTCCTCAAAAAACTAGGACTGAAGGTTCCATTAGACCCACCTAGACCCCTTTTGGGGATCTTCCCAAAAGAATTAAAAGTATCATACCACAGCAATATATGTGCACCCACATTTATAGTGGCACAGTTTGTAATAGTTTAATCTTGGAAACAACCCAAATGCCCATTAACTGAGGAATGGATAGAGAAGGTGTAGTTTTTATATAATACAGTACTATTCATAAAGAAGGATAAACTTGAGACATTTATAGTCAAATGAATGAACCTTGAGAACATACTCTTAAGTGAAATAAATCAGACAGATATGTGTAAATATCACATTGCTTCTCTCATGTGAGAAACTAAAAATGTAAATAAGAATCAAAATGTGTAATAGATATTGTGAAATAGGAAGAAATTGTTCAAACAGGAAGGGGAACTTGGGAGGGGTGGAAAGAAAGGAAGGAAAAAGACAGAAATGAGAAAAGAAAGATAAAATGGAAACAAAGCTTTTGCCAATAAGGAGGGGAAGAGGGGCTTAAAGGAGATTAGGGAAATGAGATAAAATTAAGAATCAAGATACATCATGTACAGATACAAATTTCCTATGATGAATGTAATAATTATGTATATATATAAATTGTATCTTAAATTTAAAAATAAACTGTACCTTAAAATAATAATAAAACAAAGATCCTAGATTATTTGACACTTGTTAAAATGATAGTGACAAAATTCCAAGAATATTTATTTTTGTAATTCAATGGCCTTTCAAAATAAGCACAGAAGCTAAAGAGTAAGATACCTCTTGTGCATAGTGATATAAGTTTATACAAATTAAATTTTTCTTTGAAAATTAGTTGTGGTGCTAATATTATTGAATATTTTCAGGAAAACATTAAACTAGCCAAGTGCACACTACAAAGATTTCAGTTTAAAAAGTACCTGTTATCTCTCTGACTGTCCGAAACACATTCAGTTTCTCTGGGTCAATAGCTTCGATTGCATTGTATGGATCCCTAGAAAATAAAGAGGAGATTCAGCCAAATTTCAAAATATGAGAAAAGGGACAGTATTTACTTCATTCAAATTGAACTTTACAGTAGGAAATTTAATAATGTGCTGCTCAAACTTTTCATGCTACATTTAGAGGGGGTTTAATAGGTATTTTTAGAATTTTGATGGCACAGAATGTAAGTTTTTTACCAAAGGTTATTCTATAGAATGGTCCCATTTCAATCACCCTGAGAAACAATACAAACAGAGAGTCCATGAATGAGTCATTTTATTTTGTTTGATCTTTAAAGATTTACCCTGAGTCAGGAAGAATGTGGTCTGGAAAAAAATAATATCAAAGAACAATTAGTGTTTGGGCTCTCCTGAAGCAGTATAAATTTCTAGCAGCACTTGCAACTGACAAATGGGACAAAAAGAAACACAGATATAGTTTTATTTTTTAGGTCTGCATCTGTGAATTTTGAAAACATTGTATGAATTCACTTTTCCTATTGATTGTACAGAATCATTTTCTCTCTAGTTTATTTATCATCATCAATATAACACATAAAATATTTGCTTCCATCTAAATGAATTATATTAACTTTGAAAAGAAACTACAATGAATTTCATAAAACTTAAAAGATATAAATTTTGGAGATTTTTCAAATGTCATCTCCCAATGCATAAACATACTGTTGTAATAGTCATATGAAGAAACCTGAAAATGAACATAAATTGGTTTTTTGTACTAGAGATTGGTACCAGGATCCTCACATGGAGCTATATATCCACCCTTTTCTTCTTTCCTCTTTCCTCTCTTCCTTCCTTTCTCTCTGTCTCTCTCTCTATTTTTTTTTTTCAGACAGGGTCTTGATAAGTCACTAAGTGAATGAAACTGGGCTGGAACTTGAAATCCTCCTGCCTCAGTCTCCCAGAGTGCTGGGATTAAACACATGTGCTAACATACCCAGCTATGTTGCCTTTTCAAATTAAATACTTTTTTGTATTTTTTAATTTGAGAAAATACTTATCCAATAAAAAACATAATAAATTGACAATGCCACAAAACCACATATTTGAATATTCTGCCCAACATAATATCAAAACTTTCTCATTATGTAAACCATTATTTTAAGAAGTACACAATACTCTTTAAAAGTATAAATACATTAGAAGACTTTCCTGGGCAATGTCAGACTTCATATTAGCGTCTTCCTTTTCTATAAAGATAAAATTCTACACATTGACTACTTTCTAGTAGAGATTAAGCCTACTAAAAGAATGAAGTTAGGTATTTTTAGGAGTATCTATCTAGCTATAGCAAGCACATGAGTTTTACTCTTCCTATAGACATGTATTCTTTACCAGTCTATGAGAACCTTCTTTTTTGGTATGGGAAATAAAGACTACACAGAGTGAGCCCTTAGATACAGTCTTAGTAGAAGCTTTCCTGTCAGTCAAGGTCGTTCATAATCCCCGACAAGCTGTACACAATTTGTCTCCTGGGAATTTCAGTCTCCATTCGCTTGCACTTTTTTTTTTCTTTTTTGTATCTCAGCATGACAATCCCGAAGAGTACAAGTTGATATCTAGAACAGCCTGCTACTGAGTTTCTGGACTTGGTTCATCGACATATTGTACACAGTGAATTATCTCACTTTCTAAAAAATTTTGCTTGATTATTGTTTCAGACTAACAAGTGGATTCAGTGTAATGTACAGACTGTCATGGAGTGCTGTGGAAAGCTCAAAAACTAGATATTGGTGAGACTGGGGAAACTATATAACTCATACTTGGACCATTGATCAGAAATTTTTTCAATGTTAAATGAATACCATTTAAAAATCTCAAGTCCAAATTAAATGTTATAGTAGATTTGCCACGTTTATAAGTAAATATATATGAAATGCATAATTATGCTTTTGGTGAATATGTAGCAGACCATATAGGAAAGCTCTACTTGTCCTCATGTTTTAATATTCAAAAAGTTTTGTATGCAGAAGCACACAAAGGTACTGCAGGAGGAAATGAGCTTTTGACATTTCTTTGTTGATGAAAAGCAGGGTGTAGAACAACTCTGATTATACACTCAAATATCCTGGCTTTATTGAAAGAGCCTCAACGGTCAGAGTAAGTACACAATAACAGGGTCAGAACAAACATTTACTGTAAATGGTTCCAAGTTGCCAGAATAAAATAAATTCTGGACTTTTAGCATAAAGCCCAACGGACCACAGAAATTTTATACACTTAATTTTAGGGACTTAGGACTCTCATAAAATAAGTTGACAGAATTCCAGTTTCCAACTTCAAAATACCTCTTGGGAGTTTCATTCGACTGCCCCTTGAAATCCACAACACTTTAAAAATTGAGAACTTTCCTACCTACATTCAGAACCATACAAAAGAACACTATGCCTACCATGTCACTGTGTTTGGTGATACCAAAAAAAAAAAAAAGCTCAGGACACAGTGAAAGAAAGTTTCCCAATTTCACTGAGATTGCTTGGTTTGATCACGAAACCTATTATCTTTTCTTGACTGGCCACCACCATTGCAGTGTATCATGTAAGACACTCCTCACCAATGTCTCATGGTGACATAGCTTCAGCACGCATATTTGGTGATAAGCATGTTGTCACTCTAAGAACAAGCACAAGGATGGTGCTGAACACGACAAAACATGCAGGGACATTCCTGTACCTTCAAGCAGTAAGCTTTTCCTGAGGTTGCTATTTTAAATAAAGAAATGAGTGCCTATTTCTGACAATAGGACTACAGTACTATAAACTTTTAGACCCAATTTATTTTTTTAGCCCTTTCATATATTGAAATTGTGCCTGACAAAATGCCAGTAAATTTATTTTCTGCAGGACCTTCTTCCATTTATTTACAATATTTTTACCTTTCATTATTTTAAGAAACTATCTCACCTATTTTAATAATCCATATAACCTTATTAAAAACTTGGTAGTAATGTATTGAGGGCAATTACGTGACATAAAGCATTATTTACTAGAAGTTTTCTGTTGATAATACCTGCTGTTATTCTCTTAAAATCTCTGTATATCTCTGGTGTTTTATCTCTATACACACATACACTAATACACCTTTACACACACACTCACACACACACACAGACACACACAGTGTCTCAGGTTTACAAAATTAATTTGACAGTCATACTTTCCTTAGGAATAAACTTGATAATATATCTCATGCAGTCAATGAAGTTGAATAGAGAAAATTTCATATTCCACAAATATATTTGTCCTAAAAATGCCATACATATTATGCTGAGATACAAAAACATCTGTTACAACTTCAAATATTCCAGTTTATGTGCCATAATTGAGGGACAAATAATTAAACTAAGAAGTATTATTTATCTTAAAGAAAAATTTCTTTGATTTCCAACATACACTTTAAAAGACTATTAAGTCTGTAAAATAATATTTGTTGATACTTTTCTCAACTATAAATTAGACAAGTTACTGAGATTTTTCTTTTATACTGACTTTCCCTCCTGCTTAGCTTTTATTTTTCTTATGTTATGGTTTGTATATAGATGGCCCCTTAAGCCTCATGTAGTCATGGAAGGCGGCTGAGTCTAGCATTTGTGGTTTGATTCATTGTGTAGCACTGGGATTGGTGGTGTGAGCTCTGCACCCGCTCAGGGGTGGAGCCGACATACAATGTAAGGTAGGAATCGGGGTGTGTTTTCCTCTTTGGCACAGTTTGCTCTTGCAGATTGCAGCTGCCATGAACAGCTGCCCCTCAGCCACACCACCTTGCCTTGAAACCAGCTAAATATAAACTCAAACCCCCAAAACTGTAAGCTAAATAAACCTCTCCTTCCTTCACTTTGGTGTCAGGTGTTTGTCTCAGCAACAACAACAAAAAAAAGTAACCAAAACACTTATCTTTCTTTCTCTCTTTCTCTTTCTCTTTCTCTCTCTCTCTCATTCCTTCCTTTCTCTTACAACATTTATTAAGATTTTAAAATATACCCTATAGGGGTTTCAGATACTGCTCAGTGGCACAACGCCTGCCTGGCAAGTGCAAAGTCCCGAGTGTGATTCCCGGCACAAAGAAAGGAAGGAAGGAAGGAATGAAGGAAGGGAAGGAGAGAAGGAGGGAAGAGAAAAGAATAAAAATAAATAAAATACACCCTATACAGGAATGAACAATTCACAATAATCTTTTGTCTTTACTAACAATCAGAAAGAACAGGTATTTATTATTAACCTATTTCTCAGTATTAGTTTGGAAGAAACGAGACAAGGCAGCCACCAACTAATGCGAACTCTCCATTGCGGAGCTGCAAATCACACTCCACTCTGCCCTGGATCAAGTTATCCACAAAGAAAGCCTAACTTTTATGTTCTGTTTATGAAGATAAACTTCATTTATTTTTCTCCTTCTGGTCCATATGAGCTGATTTGCTATGTCCTTTTTCATCTGAGTGAATTAGCAAGATCATTCTTCTTAGAAGTCTAGCTGAATCTAAAGTTTTGTAATATTCTTCTCATGAGCTTGGAAATGCACATTTCCAACTTCACAATATATTTTTAACCCATGAGGTAATTGTGTCTATTTCTTTGCATTTATTTATTAAACTTTCTCTGAGTCTTGGCTATAGGTGAAGGAGACTATGCAAAATCATTTTACAACTAGTATAAATCCAGAATTTTAAAATATATTACGGGATGAACCAAGACTAAAACAAATGTAGTATTGTGAACTACATTTAGGAATAATCCAAGGCGAAGGCTGTTAAATGCTTTTTACAAAGAAGGATTTCCTCTCATCTAGCACAGCCTTAAAATGCTCTGTCAGATATTTAGGAATTTATATGTGTAAATTTCATGTCAAGTCATACTTTGTCATTCCTTAGGGACACTGCCCCAGTTTCAGTGGAAGTTATCATTTCCTCCCTTTGATATATAACAATCTGTCTGGCTGGTTGTTTTCATTCTGTGGTCAGCTTTTCTTCTGCCCTTTACTTCCTGACACTTCTTACACAGAATGTCTTCTAACCTTGTCTCACAGATCTAGGATTTTATTATTCAAAACTGAGTATTTTCCTGTCAATACGTATTTTGCTATACATGGATTTATCTTGCTTACTCCTTAAATTATAACTAGAGAATTGTGATGATTTTTTAAAACTATTAATATTGTAGGCTGAATTCTTTGTAGATTTTATTTCAGAACTGAAAGAGAAGTGTCAAATGGCCAAGGTATAAAGAGGGATGTTGGGCCAGATAGCAATGAAAACCATCTTCTCATGCAATTCAGAATATGACTTCAATCACTCCCCCACACTGAGGGTTTTAAAGCTACTACATTTATTATTTCAATGTGGAAACATGTAATTTGGGTCATGCAGGTATGTTCTATCTCTTTGTCTTTCAGAAGACATTATTAACATATGATCTTTCATTCATGGTGACATGTGCTTTTAAAAATAATTAAAATGTGGATATCTAGCTTGATTAAATGTCAAATACTCATTCAATTTTAAAGATGTGCCTCAGTGTTAATGCAGGTCTCTTGCCCGGTGGGCTAAAGCCACAAAGACAGCAATGCAAATGGTTTTGGAGAGCAGGTGGGGACTAAGGTACAGTCTACTGAGTAGGTCCCATCTAAAACCGGGTAATGCCACCATCTCCAACAGTTTAGTGCTATGTAGCAATGTGGTTGAGACTTTCCAAATCTGCACAGTTTTATTTAATTTTATTTTAATTTTTTTTTTTTGGTACCAGGGATCGAACTCATGACTTCGCACTTATCAGGCAAGCGCATGAACTGCTAGGCTAAATCCCCGGCCCTACAGTTTTAAGGCAGTTTAAAATCTTTTAAAACCTTTGCTTGGGCCAATTATAACAAACTGAGCAGAGTACACATATATATGACTATAGCATCTGACATGGAACCACAGTAAAAGCTACATTTTAAAGTAAAGAGATATTTTATGAAGTAGCACGATTTAAATAAAAAGAAACATTTTATGGTATTGTTCTTACTGTCCCTCCTTGGACATATTTATCTATAATGTGTTAAATTACTTTGCTTCTAGAAATGATGTGATGTATGTTCAGAGTAAGAGTTTGAATTGAAATATGAGAATGATATTCATTATCTGTAGCCCATAGTGCTAATATTTAGGGACTGAGTAGTAATGCAGATAAACGGATAAGACTTAAAGTAAAAATACTGACATTTTTATTACAATTCAAAGAATACAAATTTGATTGTCTTCCCAGTTAAAATCAGCAGGTGCTTTTGTAATGAAGGAGCCCAGAGAATGTGACAATTTTTATTACCAAAATGAAATGCACTTAATCGATCTCCTACAGTAGTACTAACTTTTCAAATTAAGAAAAAGAATCTATGAAGACAAATAGTTTCTGCAAGAAGCTCAGGAAACATTCAACTCTGCTTTATGTTAGATGATTTCATTTGCTTTATATGAGTTTTCTGATAGAATATTAATTTATGTTGCCTCGATGTATTCATTTAAAAACCTTAATAAAGTCCCCATCTTATCCATTAATATTGTACCTTAGATAAATCTAAAAATAACTCAAGCTTGTCATTGAGAATATTCTATACACACATTTTAACTTAAATATGAATTCGTGTTTTCGAACCTTAATAGTCACTAAATTCAGAATGCAGATTATCCCAAAACTCTGGTATACTATCCTTGGTGGTGATCTGACCATTGCTGTGGGAAAAGAACATGAATGTCAGGTAAAACTACCCTGGATCAAGAAGAACCAAAGTAACATAGCTGAGATATCTCTTCAGCTCTGTCTATATTTTGTAAAAGAATCTGGTACGAGAGTGGAATACCGACCCATGAATACCAGTGACGAGGAAGATTAGATTCCCATTGATCTTTGTACAGTTGATGAATTTGTCAATGTTACTGGAATCCACAGTCTGAGCTGACATCAGGGATCCTGTGCCAATGCCATCACAAGCTACAGAAACAAGACATACAGTTAGGGGGCTGAAAAGCAGACCTTAGGCCAACAAATCAATTGTTTTATCCTCATCACAAAATAACAATATTTTATTGTTAAATAAAACCAATTATAATTTTTTTTCCTGAAAATTAAAATAACCACTTGATCCCTTACTTACTACTAGGCCTACTTTAAAACATTGTCCCTGCATTACAGTCCAGTGATCCTAGCTCTTTGTAGAATTATAGTTTGTGACAAGATCCAATATCTACTCATAACACATGTAGAACTAAAACAGAACCATTATCAAACAATACTTTCCCTTACTAGGTAATAGTCTTTATTTCCTAATCCATTGTAAAATATTATTTTTAATGTTTTTAACATGTTGACCACAATTGTAAAATTATTTCCCAGTCTACCAAATAAAAACAGTAATTTAAAAAACACAGGTCCAATGAAGAATATATATTAAACAAAGAGTACTGATAGTATGAATTATTACCAATGTCTAGGGTCATTCATACTCTTACATTTAAATTAAAAAATATCTAAGATTTATGAAGCTGCACTTTAAAAAATGTGTGTGTGTGTATGAAATATAGAGAAAGAGGGAAAGAGTAAGAATGAAGAAGAGAGCTTTGAGGGTAGAAGAGAGGCAGAGAGAGAGGAAGAGAGGGAGGAGAAAGAAAGGCAGAGAGATGTGGAGACAGTGACAGTGACAGCAACAGACACATAAAAAGAGAAACAGACACACGGAAAGACAGAGACAGAAAGAGACACACACACAGAGGTTGTAGTCGAAAAGTTAATGTGAAGTCTGCCCTTTTATAAGGCACTCCCTGACAGTGTGAAAAGCTTAATAGCATTTAGCAGATTTGAACTGTACTTTGGTCCTGCTTAACTTAAGTTTCACTCTGGTGAGGAATTTAAGCATTCACAGCTAGAAGGAATTTCTTCACTAAAATTCTGCAAAGTGAATTATCTGCAACATTTGTTTAACACTTACGGTAAATTCCCTTGTCAAGTCACATATCTTCAAAATATTTTTAAGATGTGGAGACCAAATGTCACATCGCCCACCCACGTGCTTCCCCTGTTTATGACCAGCAGATTACTTTGAGAACAGTGAGAAGCAATAACTACGTGGCATGATCATAAAATAAGCACGCGAATCCTTGTTTTGTGCAAAATTTCTAATATTTGTTGCTGGTAAAACAAAACGCAATTTTATTTCTGTACTCTCATCAATGTTAACTTGGAGTTGTAGCTAGACTCTTTTGTTAATATAATTAAAAAATCAGTAATATACACTTAGTCAATACTTTAGGGAATTGTGCAAAGTCAGGGCGAGCGAGTGTCGGGGGCCTGTCACAGTGGGAACAGGTATATAATGTGAGGTACCTTGATTGGCCTATTATAAAGTAAATGAAAATGATGGTATGTATTTCTTCTCTTGCTGAAATACCTGTACACAAAACTATGACTTACCTTTTGGGCAAATATCAGTGCAAGGTTTACACTTTTTAATCCCATTTTCTTCTACTTCCATCTTGGAACTAGGGCAGGCACGCACACAAGAACTGGAATCTACCACGAAGTTATCTGATCCAAAAAAAATAAAAGGTAAAGTAAGACATAACGTTAATGTTCAGCCATCAAGTTTAAAACAGCCTGTTTTAGGGTTGGAAAATGATTAATAAGACTGTTGACGTACGTGGGTCTTCCTCCAGCACAATGTTTTGTTTAAATAGCTCCATCTGAAGTAGTATTTCCAACAATTCACATTCAAATCTGAGAGCAGTGTGTGTTAAAAACCACTAGCACTTGCTTGACTACTGCTGCACAGTAGGAATTGCCCCCAAGACAGAGCGGATTTCTTTTATAGACTCAGGAAACTACACGACATTTAGTTTGTGTTTCTCAGTAGTTCCACCTCATTTCATGTCATGATACCAGTCTGAAGTCTAAAAATACTTCAAGTTCGTGAAGCACAAATGAAGCTTAAATTAAACTGCCTTGGATCCATCGAGTGTACTTCAGATCCAGGAGGAAATGTTTCAAATGTGTTCTGTTTCAATGGAGTGCCCCAGACGCTTTCTCCTATTTTTACATGAAGAAACAAAGTGAAATCGAATGATATACTTTGCAAAAGGTATGCCAAGCAGACAAGGAACGTCTTATTGCTGAAACTTTGGTAAAATGTTTAGGAGACTAGTGATCGGACTTGAAGGTTGCGCATGGCAAACTGCAGGTAATTCTTCTACTGAGTCATAAAACCCAAGACACTTTATGATATTGGAAGACTCTTTGGTGGGAGCATGTACCATTTGGAGTTCACGGCAAGTTCCAACTGGAAAAGCAACAGAGACCTCTGGGTTTGCAGAGCTAAGCCAAGCTATCTGTAGCATAGGATTGTACATCATTTCATAGAAAGTTCTCGCTTGACACACTTCCGTGTCCTGGTAGAGATGGAGCACCTAACCATAGGTTAGTGATTGAGCTTGGGGCAGAAATGCCCATTATGAACAAGGTTTGATTAGACCTTGTTCACGAGTTGATAACGTTGGACAGAGCCAACAGCAAACCACTGTGAAACTGAAGCACTTCATCGGAGATTGGGTAGGGATAGGGGAAGGAAGGGTAGACATCGGTGAACCGTGCTGACACTGTTAGTCAGCTCCTATCTTAGGCTCTATGGAGACTACATGACCAGCTAACAGAGGAAGACGATGCCACACTCTGTATGTGCACAAGCCTCCATTAGGGATGGGCTTGAAAGACCCAGGCAAGGAAATAGTCTACCAAAGGGCATGGTTCTGAATAGTGTAATGTTCACTCACTTTGTGTAGAGAAAGAAGTGGCCTTCATTTAGAATGTATATGTACTCACGAGCAGTGCCTGGTCTAGGACCAAAAATACTGAAAAATCCAAGAATATAGCAAGTCTGGAGTAGAGGGATGTGTAGGAAACCATAGGAGGAACCACAAAGTGTAAAGGGTTTTGGAGCACAAGTTACCCACAGAGTATCCACCGTGAGAGACCCTCCA
>RJWT010014492.1:0-21041 GCA_004365215.1 Cuniculus paca | reverse complement strand
AATGTCATTTTCTTGCCATCTTTTTTACTAATATTAAAATTCTTTAGAAAATTCTACATATTGAAAAGTAAGGATTTACAAAGTTAGCTTACCTACCCCAAACAGTGTAAGTACTTAAAAATTTTAAACTTTAATAAATTTAATCACAATCAAGTGAAAATCTAATTTTTTGCTTCTAGTTAGTTCTACTTTTTTTTTTTTTATGATCCATGTTTTTAAAAAATATGACCGTAGAGTCAGAATTAGACTTAGGCTTTTCTACTTTCCTACCTGTTTGACAGCAAGTGAGTGAATTCCTGTATCCCTCATAGTATTTTGAGATTTAAATGTAAAAGTTTATGTAAAATAATAGAAATAATATGCAACACATAGCAACTGTTCTGTTAATATTGTTAACACTGTTACTACCAGTTCTTGCAGAATATCTGAATATAAGCTGTGAATTAATAATTGACTCTGTTACTGACTTCCATGGAATAAAATAGTCTTAGAAATCTTTTTTTTTTAAATCAGGAATGCACATGCATCTTAATATACTTGAGATTGGAACAGAAGTTTGATAGTGCCTTGTAAAATCTTTTAAAATTCAATTTCTGCTACTTAAAATTGCCACTGTTTGGATATGAGAATATATTGTAATATTTGAGGAAGGAGAAGTTTTCATTTTCAAAAAAGGATTAATGTTTGTGCGTTGGCCGAGATTAATTGCTTTTTCAGTGGTAGTTAACATGCATCTATGTTCAGTATCTGAGACCCAAAGTTGATACAAAAGTGATCAGGGAAGGAAAAGGGAGAGAAAGAAGTTGAGACCAGTGGTGTGTGTGCTGGCGAATGGCTACCTGCATGATACACTCGTGACAAACACCCTTGCTCCTCCCTAGCTGACGCACAGTGCCAGTGACAAGCTAGCAGCTGGTACAATATGCCCTTGCACCATTCTTTTGTAGGAGAATGTTCTGAGCCGTCACTCAACAGTTCCAGACCCTGGACACTGTGTTTCCACAGGGTAGAGGCTCCTGAAGTTCTTGACCTGACCTGCAACTCTGGGAATGCAGTCAGAATACAAAAGAGTCTTAAAAAGCATCAGAGCTTCTCGGCTTGTTGAGTCATTTGCTTACTATAGAGGATCTATTCATTGCTTGCAGCCATACTGTCGTTGTAGCAATATTTAAGGAAGAGCCTAGGGAGTTTACCTATTTTGGTTAATTGATTTAGCCTTGTGGGTCACTTGTAGTACTTAGCAAAATCCCATTTCCAGATAACCACACTGCAGTATTGGGTGCTTTTTAGCTTATGATACTCGGAGAAAGAAGAGAACAATTTGTTTTATTGGAAAGAAAGAAAAAAAGTCTTCAGAGAATGTGAAGTCTGTCGAAGATGAAACTCTGCCCTGATTATTTTGAACAGAAAGAGCCAGCGATCTGAAAGCCAGAAGTGCTTGTCCTCTGTAATATACATCATGTGAGATAAGCCTGCTTGGTAATGAGTATCAGTCACTTTCAAATTTTTAACAGAATTATAGGTTGGATTCACAATTTTAATTACAAGGAAGAAACTGAAGCAGATGAATAAGAAAGAATCTACACTATATTTTAGTTTCTTAGTAAAACCATAAACCATTTAGAATAACCACCTTTATGTCTGTGATTGTTATATGCAAAAATCATTAGTTCACATAACTGTCTGGTAGTTGGAATGATGAATAGATTAGGGATTAAAAACAGGACATTGTAGGTCCATGGTGTGTGTGTTTGTGTCTGTGTGTGTGTGTGTGTGTGTATGTTTGTGTTTGGCTATTTGAGGTTTATGGAGGTCCAGGTGGCAGAAATTATATCATGTATGGAATAAGAAAGTTTAGTGTTTTTCAAACTATTCTTTTTTTTAAGAACAAATAGCCAGTGATTATAGATTTGCCTTTTAGATAAACTGTGAACTGATAAACCTTTAGTTAGGGAAAGGAATCCAGAACACATGTTGGTTAGACAGGAGAGCGAGTCTATGTTATTTTACTGCCCTGTCATTTTGCTTGGTTACTATTACCAGAAAGTTCAACTGTGGAAAATCACAATGAGAAATTCACAATTGTTGCTTCTCAAATTTATAAAAGGTATTTCTGATTTGTAAATTGCATTTAAATACCCAGGTCATGCTTAGAATCGATAACTGCATTGCAGATCGAGGGAGAGGCATACCTAAGAACTTGGTCAGGGTCACTCAGAGTTCTATGATCTTGACCAAGGCCACAGAACTTTCGAGAGGGCGCTGAACTGGGGTGTGTGACCAGTGCAGACTAAGCTTAAGCGTTCGCAACTTCTCTAATTCATCAGTGGCAAAATTTCACAATAATGAAGAAATAACTAATTAAATTATTTTTTCAGGGCTTCTACTGAGAAATTCATGAGGAAAAGTGAAGCAGGAGAATTTCGATGATCATATTGTAAAGAAATAAAACCAGCTACTAAAGAGATGCTTATGCCAGTTCAGAAGCTAAATGCCCTTTGATAGAGTCTCAGATAAACTTTTGTTTGGTGTTCCAGTTAAAGTTCCTCAGTTCCATTTTAGAATATGTTCTCAGATTTAATTTTTCTTCATTCTTTTTATGAGTGGCTTGGATTCAAGGATAAGACATTCCAAAATAATATGTTACAAAAAGGAGATTTTTTTTGTTCGGTATTCATTAACAGAATTAGTTCATTTGATATGGTACAAAAGTCCAGATTCACATAGTTTAAAGGCAACATATTAGATATACCCAATAAAGAATACCATTTAAAACTGGTGTAAGTTTCACTGAGCAAAATATCCTAACACAGCAAGGAGTTTTCTCTTTAGATATCTTCAGGCAGTATGTACAGTACAGATAGTTTTAAATTTCAAGATTAAAGTGTTTTGGGGTGTCTAAAATAGTCGGAACATGCATCATTCCTCAATTTTCTGTGTTGTAGGAAAGATGTACAGAGAATGTGCTTAAACAAGAGATTATTGGGGAAAAACTGTTGAACAAGAGATTGCTAAGGTTCTCTAGCAATATGAAGAAAGATATTAGCAAAGAGAAAAGGTACTGGGTGCCAATAAAAGAAATTAAGTGCAAATGTGTTTGTTACTCTCTTTGTGATACATACATACATATATTTGTATGTATATTTGCGTGTACAAAATGAGATTATCTTGTGGCTACAACTCAAGTCTAAGCGTGAAATTAATTGATGTTTCTTGTATACATATATACATGGTCTGAAGGCAATTTGATAGAATGTCTTAGTGTGATTATGTTTTGACTCACACCTGTTTATGCAACAGGGTTGGATATGGAATTTTCTACTTGTATCATGATGGCATTCAAAGAGCTTTGGATTTTGGAGTATGTGGGGTTTTCATATTATGGATGCTCAACTTTGTGAATGTGTGTTCACTCATGTACAAGAGACAGAGGAGCAGGCAGACACACCCTTTTTGAGATTTATCCTTATTTACATTGCAGACTATGAAATTGGGAAAATATGGCTGTTTCCTATACTGCATATATCAGTGGGATTTCATAATTTACTCTTTTTGGGTAAGACCCAGTAGGTTTTCTCCAGGGGAAAAGACCACAGAAAACAGTGTGAGGCCAGTTACAGGACCAGTAGGAAGCACATTCTTCATTTTTCATAGATTAGATTTTCCTTTCTGGACCACTGCCTCCCTCTTCTCTGTCAGAGATCAGAGACACTTTGTGTACAGAAAAGGTCCCTTTTTCCTCAAGGAACATGTTTGCCATAAGTAAGAGGTAGCCACCGAAACACCCAAGACCATTCCAAGGGAAGGGCTACATTGTACTGCTGTTTCTGGCTTAGGAATTTTGATAGTGAAGTTGATATGTAGAACTGTTTAAAACCCTTGGCTACTGTGTATCTGGGTGATTCCATTTCATGTACCACATGAAAAAGGTGGAGGGACCTTGCTTCCCAGAGTGTGAGTACTTGCTTGGATGTGTTCGCAGTTCCTTATGAAATATTCCCCTCTGAGTTCTGGAGGTAGAAATAGAAAATAAATAAAATATTGAAGTGTTTCTTTGCTTCCGTGAAGAGTGTATTGCATTTGGTACTAATATTTGTTACTGAGACAAAAATCAGTAGAGGAGAAGTATGAAAATAGCTACTATTGTGGTACTGTGACCTCAGGATGCTTTTGTTTTGAGAATTTAGGAAGAGAACTCCACGAGTTCCCAATGACAAATCTGTCAACAGGGTAAGTGACAGATATAAAGGAAGTCTATAGGCCCATCCTAGAAGAGGTCCCAGCACTAGTTGTGTGAGCATTATTTACATGAATGTGAACAGATGGATACATTTGTTCAAATTCTGTGGGGTCCCTACATCAGAATTCTGTTTAGCATTTTGAGTCTGATGTTTCAAATGCAAGTATTTCTGATGCTTTTGCAGCAGCAACTTCAGATATTCTTTCTTTATGGGACTTAAGGTTGTCAGGATTATGTTACAAATGGCACTTTACTATTTAATGTAGCTGTTTCTATTTTGTTGCTATTTATTTTTGTGACATGGTGATTTATGTCACAAGACATTCTACAGAATAATCAAAGGAGGTAAACTAGATTTGATAATTTACACCATGTGAAGAGGAGAAACACTAAAGAGCTTAACCCTTTCTGATAGTGAGGTAGAAAACAACAAATCAGTTTTTAGAAATTCATATCAATATGCCATGTTAGCAGCATGCTAGGATCATTCCTCTTGATTTAAAAAATTAGAATGAAAATGGGGTACTGGAAAACTTTCTTTCAGCATTGCTATTGGTATGCAAATACCCACTTTCTGGAATTTTTGTGTATGTCTCTAAATTACATAATCCATGAAGTTCCTTTTCTCCTAATTTGTTTGTTTATAATTGTTTTAGTTTAGGGTTTTTTTTTTTTGGCCACTTAGCAGTCCTTGATATGTTGATTATGGTTTTTTTTTGTCTCATTGTGCATTTAGAAGTATTTTTCCATTTTGCTGAAGATTCGTATCGTAGATACGATATAGCCACATCCATATATGTTTAAAAGAATTGTTGTAATAGATTTACAAAATATAAGAGTTTATGTAACTGATTTAACCAGTGGCCCAGACAATCATGTGACATGAAAGGTTATAAAAATTAAAAACCATTGAAGGCCAGAGGCAGATTTTTCTCACAGTGACTGAAACTTTAGTCCATTCCATGGCCCTGGTTGAGAATCAGCAATGTGGTCTTGTGGGCATGTGGTTTTAAAAAGTTTGTAAGCGGATTATTACCAGTGTTATTACAACTTCCTCTATCACTTTTCACTTTGCACCTCTAGGGTTGAATTGATGTGGGCATCTTGTAGAAGAAAATTGGTCTTACTAGGTTGAGTGGGACATATTTTGTCACCCACAGTTACTTCTATCTGTAGTTATGTTCCTAGAATGGGAGTGGCTCTTAGAAATTACCCATGTGCTGATTCACCTGACAGCAGATACCAAGTTTCCGGCCAGAGGTCATGGCATAAGACGAACTTGCCTTTGACATTGGATGCTGGAAGTGCTCTGGTGAGAGGTAGAACAACTGTGTTTAACATGTATCGAGTCAGAAACTGGTCCATGAAGTTTTCTTTTAGTCTTACAGCCTCTAAGAATCTTCATGAAGATTTTCTCAGGTTTGATGTATCCTGAAAATTTTACATGCTCTTACCAAAAACAGGCTATAAACATGAAAAATGTTTTCTAAACTGTCAATAACAAGAACAAATTTCTCTCCTCCATGACAAAAGATAAATTATCTTGTTTTGTTCCTATAAAGTTCTCTAAACTGGGGTCCATGTAAATAGGTCATAATTTTGTATTTCTTTTAAGAGAGTATTCTAAATCATAAATTTTAGGCTTCAAAAAATGTGTGTCCTTCCTTAATTTGGGCACATTTTTGCTGTAGTTGCACAAAATGTTATGTAACTAGTGATCCTTACATTGATTTAAGAATATGGTGACTAAACCATATGCTTAGACAATCATTAACTATTGAAGAGCATTTTCCACATGATTAGGAATTTGTTTGAATCAGTAGAGTATCCTAAAGTGATTTCAAGTATTTTTTAAAAATTCTACTTAAAATTGTATTTATATAACTTTAGATGGATTTTTTTATGTAATGAATCCTCATGTTGGTTTTATTTTCAGTGAAGTTCTGTTAAACAGTGTCCAGTTTTTCTCAATCTAAGATGATCTCTGAATTTGATGGGAATGAATGATATTGATAAGACTGGTGTCAATAATTCTGTTCCCAGGCTGTCACTGATCTTGGTACTCAGCCCTTACTCCTCACTTCTGTCTTGGTTAAGAACTAGATACAGCTGTTTGACATACAAATAGCTATCAGCATCTTTTTTTCTTACTTCCGATCTGCACTTCCATTTCTTACTTGGTTCTTTTTGCTAGCCCTTCACTGTGTCTCTCTCAGAGTGGGCACTCTGTTTACTGGGTGAATTACAGTAATTCTATTCAGCTGTGTGTTATTGGTACCTCTACATCCGCTAGACCATGAGCAGTTGTAGGGAAGCATGGCCATGTACATTTTTATCAGCAACCACCATGGTCCTTTTCATCTAGGTAACAAGCGGTGTATATTGTTTCCAGAGTAGTGTCACTGTCCTAGGAAATTAGAGCATGGTCAACCAGGATTATTGTAGTAAATTTTCAGTCTTTTAGTAAATTTACTACCCCTTTTTCCCTCTAAATTCTGACTACTGTCTACCATATTATAATGAATCTTCTAGAGTCTATATGAAAGTACTACATTGGTCACTTAGACAGTGTAGCAGCTGGACTCAAATCTTTTTATTGGACATGATTTTCTTGAATATTTTGCTTCTATTTTCTGTTCTTATATGCACATTTTATGTGAATAAGATGAACATGAGCAGATTTATCTACATGTCTTCATTTCTATTCTACAGCTATAGCTCCTTAGAGTAATACCTGGAGTTATAGTAATTTTCTTCATATGAGAGAGTTTCTAACTATGTTAATGGAAGTTAGACTGGTTGCAGAGACATTCGTGAGCACTACCTGTGCTGTAACATTTAAACAATTTATTTGATCTGTCTTTAGCTTACCTGCTCATGCCTTTGAAACCCTGATGTTGACCTTGTTGGAACTTTGTCTATAATTATTATAAGTCCTTCAATAAAATCTAACCAAGAATAACATTTAAATAGCCAAGTGATTTATTAACCCTTTAAGTATCTTATGATGTGCTGTGCCCGTTTTAGTAAAGAGATGCTCTTATGAGGCTGTATTCTTGTATTATTTCCTCAAATGTCCAGTGCCTTCTGATGTCCATTAAAAAATCATATTAAGGGAATGATGATAGTGTAAACAACAGATAATCCTGAACTCTGCCTATTGCCTAACACAAAGTGAGGCTAATCTTTAAAGGCTGCAAGGCTTAGTAAAAGTTTGTCAGTCATTTTATTGATTTCTTTCCTGTCAATGAAACAAAATGCCCGACTCCTGCAAATTAAAGGAGAAGTTTGTTTTGGCTGATGGTTTCAGAGGGTTTTGTCCATTGTTGGGTGGCTGTAAGGCAGAGAATGCATGGAAGAAGCATGATGAGGGGAAGCTGGTTGCCAGGAAGCAGAGAGAGAGAGGGAGCAGGAGGTGGGGACAAGAACACACCCACCCTAGTCACATATTCACTGATCTTTACTTCTGACCAAGTCTCACATCTGAACGCTTGATACTTTCAGAGAACATTTTTGAATCTAAACCACAGCTTCATTTCTATCCTACAATAGTTCCTTAGCATAATATCTGAAGTTATAGTAATTTTCTTTATATTAGAAAGTTTCTGACTATGTGAATGGAAGTTAGACTAATTGCAGAGACATTCATGACATTCCATCAAAATGCAAACCTGTTTTTATTTCTTTTTACTTATTTCTTTTAATTTTTATTTATTTTATATTTCATGGTGCTGGGGATTGAACCTAGGGCCTTTGTACCAACCTACATCTTTAGACCCTTTTAAATTTTCAGAGATTTCCCTGTGTTGTCCAGGTTGGGCCCAAACTCATGGACTTCCTGTCTCAGCTTTCCAGACTGCTGAGATTATCGATGTCTACCATCACACATCATTCAAACTTTTTTGCACTATGTGACTTCGTCCCATGTTTAGGTGTCCATTTCCTCATATGTAAAACCAGGAAATGCATAAGCCCTGCTTCTTCACCTGATCTACTTGTATTCATCCTTCTGGATTCCTTTTAGTAATCCTAATGTCTGGAAAGCCATCATTGATTCTCAGGGGAAGCTGGGGTTTTCCCCTGCATACTCCATCATACTCCTTATGACACCCATTGACATGATTTATTAACTTCTCCTCTTTAGAGAATTTTTCCTTCAGAGGCAGGGATAGTGCCTTTGTACCATCAATGTGCAACTCAGAGGGGAAGACAGAAAAGAAAACCAGCTAAGGACACAAGCTGTGTGCACACTCCATCTTTCAACTTCTTCCCATCCTCTAATATTGACCATTCATGTAGCCTTTTCCAAGTTACGTAATTTATCCAGGTCTTCTTTTCTTTCTATAGAGTGAGAAAAGTACTATTTGCTGCTTCTTCAGTGTTATTATTAGTAGTAATTTCAGTAATATTTGTGAAGCTCCTACAATGTGACTGGCATATCTAACACACTCAATTAATGCTAATTAGAACTACTACTACTGCTACTACTACTACTACTACTATTACTACAGGTTTAGCATCCATAATCTGAAAATTTGAAATTCAAAATGATTCTAAATTCAAAAATTTTTGAGTGCTGACATAAAACCACAACTAAAAAGTTCCACACCTCACCCCATGTACTGCATCATTGTCTAAATGCAGGTGAATAAAATACTATGTGAAATTGCCTTCAGCCTATGGGTAGAAGGTGCATATGAAACATAAATGAATTTTGGATTCAGATTTGTGTCTCATCCCCAAGATGTCTCACATTGCATATGTAAATAATCCTAAAGCTGAAAAAATTTAAAGTTGAAAACATTTGGTGCAGTGTTTTGGCTAAGAGATATTCGATTTGTATTATTATTAGCCAAATACATTTCTGTTGAAATAATATTGTATTGTATCATTTAAAATGTGCTTTTCAGATTTTAAACTCTGTGGGCATTCAACTCTGCCTGCCTACTAAGAAATAAAAACAAATACTTGCAGTCTTCTGAATTTGGATAAGTGGATAAGAGGCCATCTGATACAACAGTTTCCTTATGCTGTTTGTGTGCACTGATAAGAACTCTGAAGTGTCTGAGATTTTTATCTTATTTACAAGCTGCCAGAGTTTCATTACTCTGGTATAAGAGAACAAACTCCTAGATCAGCGACAAAGCAAAGGATAGTTTTTTACTCACAACAGCAATAGAAACCAGAGTATTAGCAATTAACCTAGTGTCCTGAGCCCTGATTTCCCATGTGGTGATTCAAAGAGAATCTAGTGATACTTACACTTCAGGGGTTGACAACTTAGCTTAGGGACTCCAAATGTTTTAAAATGGGCAGTAAGCGTGTCATTTGCCCTAAGTAAGACATTGTCCTGATGGTAATCCACAGTAAACAAACCTGTCCTTTGTTCGAGAGGGAGATCCTATCTCAATATCCTAAGACTTTTACATTACAAATGTCTTGAAAAGATTGAACTGAAGAAAGGTAGCCAGTGCCTTTGCTCTCAAGAAACACAGGGACATAAAGAGACCTATCAAGAATGGTCTATCAAAGTAGATGTTTGTGTTGAGTAGTTCTCCAGAGTGAGTTTGTAGCTTTTTATCAGATTCGAAAAGGGAGATGTGAAGTAAAAATTTTGTCTCTTAAATCCTAAGTCATTATTCAGGTGCTTGTATATCTAAGGGCTAACCAAGCAAGGCACCAAACAGAAGACATGCGGCATCCTGAGACAGATTGCTGCCCCAGTATCAGACTTTTATTTTCATTTATTTTAAGACTGGAACTAAGTCAGTGTAGTAGCCTGAACCCAGTCCAGTCTGTTGGAGACAAGAATCGAGAAGGTTGGCTTCAGTGAAGAATATGGACAGGGTGAGGGTAAAGAGTAGCAGCTTTCTCTGAGAATATTATTAACGACTCTAATACTTACTGAATAACAGCACATAAAAATATTATCAAGTTCACGTTTACAGATTGGAGGTGCATTGTTGTGAAGTTTTTGATGTATGCTGTGCATAACAGAAAAGCCAAAGGTGACTCGTTTATTTACAAATAAATTTCCATTTCCATTTCATATTATTGAAACATATGATTCTGATTTCTACATTTGCATTGCTTTATTTTTAACATTCTTATAAGCAAAGTGTTAAAAATACCATGACAAGTGATTTTATGATCCATTTATCTCAGTAATGGTGACCTCTGTCACTTGAGCCACTATTCAATGTGTCGTCAGACTGCAAAGATGAAGGCATAGGTCATTTTGTGGAATTAGTGAGTAGACAAGAACTGATCGCCTTATGCCAGACCAGTCATTAGCACCCAGGAAATGTTACACTCTGAAAGCATTTTTATGTTTATGTAACAAAAGTAAGAGACAAAAACAGATGGCTTATATAAAAATACTGCTAATCCAGGATTTCTCAACCTCAGCAGTTTTAAAATTTTGGGTCAGATAATTCTTTGTTATCTGGGAAGCTGTCTCATGCACTGTAGGATGTTTAGAAGCATCCCTGGCCTCAATCTGCTGGATGCCAGTAACATCCCAACACCTGCCCAGTCCTCACAATTAAACACGTTGACAGACATTGTCAAATGTCCCCCAGGGGGCAAAGTCACCTTCGGTGGCAAACCCTAGTACTGATCCCATTTCAAAAGTGGAAACAATATTCTATCCATGAATGAGAAAGCAAATAGAGAGTTGTAAAATCCCAATAAATAGCATAGTTCTAGAGAGAAATTGATGCTTCCATAGCTTATGAAATTTCAAAATTACCTTTTCACCAGTGTTTAAAGTCCTATGTGGAAGCTTTGTCAAGTACAATATGCAGGAAAGGGGACAGCATTTGGAGGTTTGCCTTTTTTTCTATTGTTTTATAGCTTTCTGATTTGGGCTCAGGTCGTAATTTTCCTAAGTTTCTTAATTTGGAAAAAAGGTATTGACCCTGTCATATCCATCGTAGAGAATTACTGAGAGCCAAGTCAGAAGTAGAAATGCCTTAAAGAGTCTAAAGACCTCTGTAATTGTTAGGATGAGCCAAAGTAAAGTGATTTTGTTTTAGGAATATCTTTACAATTTTAGACTGTTCCTTGAAATAACTGAGGAACCTCAGGGCATTGTATAAAAGGATTTGAGAATCGCTCTTTTTGAAGATGCCCTTTAGCCCTGTGCAGCCTGCTTTGCTGTGTTCTTGTTGGTTGCCATGTGCTGAGTAGCCGTGACAGAGGTGCAGTTGAAGGAGTAGTGGAAAGGCTTGGCTGACAGCAGCAAGGAAGCAGCGCTCGGTGTTCAAAAAGCCTAAGTACTTTGTTCACGGTGCCTCAGTATCCAAGCAGTATCTGCACGCTGAGTAACTAGAGATTTTAAAAAGGAAGAAAAGTTTATAATGGAAGTTCATATGTGCTTTCAATAACCTCACCTGACTTGTTTTTGATGATATATATCTTTTATTGACTAAAAATTATTTTGTGCGTTTTATTTAATTTTACCTTTGGTCAAAAGTGAGTATCTTTTCTCTAGCTGAAGTTATACCCTTTTTTAATGATGCAGAATTGCAACAAACTTTTCCCTATTTAAGTAGCCCTTGACTAAAATAGTATTAAGATATATAGCTGGACTTTGAGGAATGGAATAATTTAGCCTCAGATTACAATGGCTCTTTAAAGGTAGATACCTTATATCTCATTAATTTCAGAAATCCTGTTTCCAGATGTCTGACAGACAGTCCTGCAGGTAGTCTCTGATCTTCTAACTTTCTTTGGTAGGGTTTATATTTGCATGATTTTTCACTTGAGAAAACCGAGGCGTGGGTGGTTAATTGACTATGTCAAAGATCACTTGGACTGTAAGTCACAGAGCTGGAGAGTGACCCATTGTGTGTGAATAGAGAGTCCTTGCTTAAACTTTAAATTATTTGGCTTTGTTCATCCAGTCTCATTAACAAAAAGGTTATTTTTTATAATCCACTGAAATTTACATCTCTGTAATCCTGCCACTAAAATCAATCAAACAAACAAAAACTAAGGGAAACAAAAACCCTCATTCTTTCTTCTGGAGCAGGAAACAATGCACCTAGACTTTTTCTTCCAGATGTCAGTGCTTTTAAAATCTGCTTGTCCTCAGTTGTTTGATATCTTCCAAGCTGACTATATCTTCTTCGTTTAATTTTAAGTGACTTAGCACAGTTACTGTACTGCCATGTTTCTGGAGAACATGTTTTGGCAGTTGAATATCCAATTCCCTACGTACAGGATAAAAATCAGTTCTGGAACCAGTATGTGAAATATTCTGTTAGTAGTGGGTGTTTGTTCTCCTTAACTTTAATTAGACACTTTATAATTACAAATGGTCCCATCTTTTTTTTTTTAGCTTCTTATTTTCCACTACCATGTCTCACTCTTTAATTGCTGTCAAAAATTACATAGTCTTATGTACTATCCTTAAAGCAATTTTTTTCTTTTTATTTGATTTTTTGGTATTTTATAATAAGACTTTACATTAAAAATGCACTATGTACATGTACCATTCTACTACATTGGATGTAAACATTATGTACTACATACATGTACTAATAAAAAGTAAAAAAAAAAAAAGGAAAAAAGCCTTCATATTAAAGCAGATTGAAGTTCCAGCTTGTGAATTTTAGTCTATGATTTCCATCTTTAGGTACTTTTATCTTTTAAAATTTCCTCACAGATTGTGGTTCAATGATAAGTGTGTCTTCATGTAGCCATATTATTACTGTGCAATTATTCAAGTGTTTTGGATAAGGTAAAAATCATAAATATTATATTTATCCTTTCCCATTAATTATTAAGCACATGTCTGTTTCAAGGAAATTTAATCTATATGTTTGATTCATCAGCCTATAATTTTTCAAAATGTAATTTTGTGAGAGCCATTGAACATCAGTCATTTTTATGATGTGTGTTTATTCTGAACATCAGAAGGTCATGTTTTGTTATGAATAAACAAATGACTACATGTTAAACATGTCTTGCTTAAGACATAAACTTAGTTAGCTCATCTCTGCTACCTACATTTGAAAAAATGCATTTTCATGCCAGATTGAACTATCTTGTTTTTTAAATATACGGCAGATTTCCATGCTGTTGAGCACTGAGGTAGAATTTCCAGGAGCACTAGGTTTTTGTGGCTGTTTCCCCAGCTCATAGATCAAGACAAATTTATTTTTTAAAAAAAGATATCAGTGTAATTGACAAAATATATAGAACAGGAATACCTTGTATATTGCAATTGACGAAATACATAAAATAGGAGTAGCTTGTCTATTTTCATGTACATTAGGCTACCCATGAAAATATTACGGATGTTTTATATTTAAGGAACACATAACAAATACTGGACCAGCATGTTGGACCCCATGCTTTTCAGAGGGTTTGCTACTTTATGAAATCTTGATCTACTTCAGGGCACTATAAATCAATGATAAATGATAGTCTGCCAGTGATGATAAAAAGTAAAATAAGTATTCTAGGTAGTCAAACTTCAGGCAGGAAAGCACAAGTCACTTCAGTTATTTGTAAAAAGGAGTGTATAATATTCAAAAATTGATAAACTTTGACAATAACAAGTTGTAGGAGAGCAAACGAGAAATCAGGAGCAGGAAGAATTTACTACAGTTAGGAAAAAGTGGAGTTGCCAAGGTCACTGGAGAAAGGCTGGAGCCATGTGGGCCTGTCTCGCAGGAGGCAGAGTTAAGAGATGGAGCTACCACTTGGCTGTGCTTCTGAGACACTTAGCAAAGCCAGGAAAGAGAGGAGAAACGCTCAAAGCGGAAGGTTGACAAATGTTGAACTTTGAAGTTGGTTTATGGGGATTTCTTTTACTAGTATCTCATTTTGAATGTTCCTAATTGTCTATAATACATTTTTTAAAGGTAAATGAAAACTAGACAGAGTGTATCCACGCACCACACTAGCACCTTCACCCCCAATCCCTCTTGACCTTGATCCAATCTTCTCCTAGCAGCTGAGTTTGTTTGGATGCCGAGCTTGGAAACTTGGTTCGTAGGAGTCATCCTACATCAAGAGTTAATGGAGAAGAGGATAGTAGAGGAAGGATCTAAGACATAGATCCTCACGCAAGGCAAACAAGTCAGTAGCATGCTTCCTGCTGTTCATATAAAATAACTTTGCTTTTCACACACTTCCTGTGTACTTCCATTTACATGCATTATATGGAATATTCATGGTTTAAATTTAAAATCTATCCCTTATATACAGAGTGAGAAATTTGGCAAAGAATGATTTTAATTAAAACTTTGCACTGTTATATAGTAATGACTTAAAGTACACACTTGTGCATAGAAAAACTGTTCAGATTTCTATACTTTCAGCCACAAAGACTGGAAATTTTAAAAAAGAAATCCAACAAAAAAGGACTCTAGCTATGTAATCATTTGAAGTAATATGTAAGATAATATTATTATATTGAAAGTCCATCTTTACTGATTTTAAACTAAGAGATGGAGGCACTTCGTTTTTTTAAAAAAAACTTTCAAAAAGGCGGAGTTTAGTATTAGATATAGCTATTCTAAGAAAACTATGTAGTCTTTTTGAGGGTCTTCATGTCTGTCATGCATGTGGCACATTGACGGAATGGGCTGTCGAAGGGGCCTTCTTGCTTTCACCCACACAGTCTACTGTACTTCCAACAGCACTGACCTTCCAACACTGATATTACTGGGGAAAAAACTGTTGGGAAGAATTCTATGGTCTTCTCTAAAGAAGTTTGACTTTCACTATCTATGTCAGTTTCTAAGAGTCATGTGAAGACTACTCTGAGCAAGACTGAGCTACATACTAGTTTTAGCTATCCAGATTGACCTGTTTGCATTTAGACAAAAAAGAAGGTCATGTTTTGTTATAAATAAACAAATGACTATATACATATATATATGTAGACTACACACACATATATATATATATATTTCCTTTATCACTTTGCAGTTAAGACTTGTCAATTTTTTATGTAGTAACAATGCCTTTAACCTTTAACCATATTAAAATAGAGATGGAGGTCAAAACATTTTTCTATTCTTCAATCATTATTTAGCAATGGCATGTTCTCAGTGCATATGCACTAAAGTACATCCATACAAATACGCAAATTAGTATTTGTCTATTTTACAGAAGCTAAACGTATTCTAATAATTTAAAGAAACTGCATAAGCCCTGACTTTAAATTTTTCAAATACAACCTGGTTTATTTGTGCAAAGGCAAAGCCAACAACACATTTAGGAAGAGATTATTCAATCGAGTCAACATAGGTGCTGTGCAAAATGGATGGCAGAATTAGAAGCAAAGGGGCTTGCAGGTGGTATTGTCAGACAGGGTCAAAGGCTGGATCTGGCATTGTTCTCATTATCTGATTAGTTTCTCAATCTCCTGGTGTTCCTGCACTGTCAAACAGAAGTAGCAGTAGTAATACTCTAGATGGAGGTTTTGAAGGAGGAAATGTAATGGAGGTAAGCATAAAGCATTTAGAACAATGCTCTGTGTGTAGCGTTACAAAAAACTCTTCAGGTTCATTGTTGATGAAAACAACTTTTTCTTGAGCTTGTTTTCATGTTCAAATTAGGTGACAGTTTTTGTTTCTAGGCATTATTACACTTGTTGCCTCTTTCCTTACTGGCCCTTTATCTCTGTATTCCTGTGTCCTGGTATTATTCTTGAATCGTTCTGAGGTCAGGTTTTTAATCCTAAACATTTTACAGGATTGTTTTCTTACTTAAATACTCATTTACTGGTTTTTCTCATGCTGCTAAAAGTATCCTATTTATTAACAATGTATATTCCCTTATCTAATGAAGATGACAGAAAAAGCCATGAGTTTAGCAGCGTTCAGTGGAATTGAGCTCTGGTTGTATATCTCTGTAATTCCTAGCTTTAAAATAGTTTGAATCTCTGGAATGTCTTTGACTGTTTGAAATTAAAAATCGGAAATTTGAGCAAGTAATGCCACTAAAATTCCACATAGGAACACAGTTTTCTCTGACCCTTTTTGAGGGATGGATGTGTGTATTTACTCAACATGTGTATATTTTCTACTTTCCTCATCTGGCATCTGCTTTGGTACCAGCCTAGCTAACAGTTCTATGTCAAGAGTACTTTAGCCTTTTCATTACGAATAAGAAAGAAGTGAAATATAAAAAGGAAAATCCTCCTACTACCCGCTTCCTTCCTCACTTTTGTTTTGTTTCTGAGCAAGTTTTTTGCCATTTACCTTTGCATTTGCATTGCTTATTGATTGGCAATTTTAAAATTGTTTATTGTGCTCTTTTGTTTCACTGTTCAAGAGCTAAAACAAAAGCTACCAGGCCCTGAGAGGTACACATTTGCATGCGGTGAGCGTTGCCCGAGGAAAAAGTAATTGCTAATGCATATTTATGTGGCACAAATTTGCCATTTGTTTATGCATAAAATTATCAATAGTGCAGGGCGGCCCAGCCGTAGAAAATGGTGACCTTTTTAGCTTAATAAATAGAAATCAGCTGTTATTGTGAAGAGATCAGCCATTTATTCTGTGTTGAGGGACATTGCCGGGAAAATGCAGATTGGGGCTGGCAATATCATTAAATGGAAGGCCAGTGACCCTTTTGGTAGAGTCTATTATACTTTATCTAATAGGGGATAAATGACTCTGGTTGGCAAATGGAATAAAGAACAACAATTTAAAAAAATTTTTTTTTAACTGTATGGATTTTAAGCCGCTGAAACTGAACAGAAAAATCTTTTTGCTGACCTGTTGCTAGAATTTTGTCAAAAGTTTTAAAGTTTCTTTCCTTTTTCATTTTTCTCTATTTAGGATTATACTCATTGCAACAAAAAGTAAAGAAGGTGATATTTTTCCCCTCAGGAGAAAGTTTAGGTTTTAAAAAGTTCTCTTTTTTGTGTTTTAGTTTTTTTTTTGCCTTTACTTTTTTTCTTTTTCTTTCCGGATCTTTGCACGTACCTCTCTCACTCACCCTCTCCCTCATCTATACTTTTATCTCTGCTTTGAAGATATCCTTGTGTTGTATAGGGGTGCCTTATATTTGATGTCTTAAAAGTATCGATGGTAGATATCTTCAAAATAAAGTTAGCCACTAGTGTACATTGAGATTTTTTTTTTGACTAAGCATAATACTTTTCAAATAAAATAGCTTTTAAGTAAGTTTGGCGTCTTTTGGATTGAATCATATTCAGCATATTTTCTCAACATGTAAAAGAACACATCAATAAAGTCACCTTTATTTAGTTGTTTCCCCCTGTATCTGATCAATGAAATGCCCTCCATCTCCCCAGAGTTTTCCTCTGCCGGAAATTTAACCTAGTATAACCTAACTGCACACAACGCCTGTTGGCATGTTAGTGAGCATTTCTGCCTCTTCTCTTCTAATTTTTTTAAAGTCAGTTGTTTAAAATCATTATAGAATTCACTATTAAATGGAGGCTGTGTTTGCTTTTTCAGTATTATCTTGTCATGTTCGCTACACTCAAAATATTATGCAATATATGTAGATTAGGAAAAGATGATGAAGCAGAGGGCTGGAAAGCCTGCTCAGAACGTGGCTAACTTCTTTGAAGCTACTTGTATGCTATTCCCCAATGGTGCATCTTAAGAGGACTCTGCCATGCTGTGCTTAAAGTTTCTACTGTACTGGTCTTGCTGCCAGCAATCTTTCCTCCTGCTGTACTTCAATGTGACAGTGCATTCTGCAGCATGTCACCAGCCTGACTGAGTAACCTTTTACTGGCAGAAATGGGTCTGTTGTTCCTTTTTAAGGCAGAGGGTGTAAATAGGATTCAGACACTAGGGTACATTAGTCCATAAAATGAATATATTTTTTATGTCATTTATAAGGTATTGATTTTAGGTCCATTAGATTTACCGTCCCTAGTGGGAGAAAAAAAAATCAGTGATTTAATGGGCAGCTTGGAATTCCAGAAGGAAGAGCTGCAGCGATTAACTCTTTCCTCATCTCCCTGCCATGTTATATCCTACCTTCTAGACTCTCAGATAAGGATGGGGAAGGAGACCTACCTTCTGTGTTCCCTGAAGTTTATAAGGGTCACAAAAGAGCTCCAGCTTAGTTCTTACGATGTCTCTGAACAGATAGAACACATCACTCCAAGTTGATAAAAGTTGCTGAAACTATTTTGTTAGACGGTATTCTTTTGAGAAGACAACTTTCAAGTTGATGAATTCATTTTGGTTTTACAAAACCCAGAGCTGATTATAGAATAGTTGTTTTATTTTCTAATAAAAAATATATTTTTTTCTGAACCCCAAGAAAGGACTTTTCATCATGGTGTCATGCTAGTTACACATTTCTTAGGCAGTTGTTAAGAGATATGAGTGAGAATGGTGATCTTAGTAATTTTTAAAGTAGGATGTTTTCTATTTCATGCACAGAAAATTGTTGGTTTACGCAAGCCTCTTTTCTCATTAAAGGATGCCTGAAATATTTCTCTGCTATACAGTTAAAGTTTTGGTGCAGAGCACTGGTAATTCTAGTCACTTTTGTACAACGAATATTGCTACCATCTAAAAGGAATTTCTTCTTTGACTGCTTGGGCAGCTAATTTTCATTCTTTTAATTTCATTTTAATTTTTTTCAACTTCTGTTACAAAAATATAAAAATACAGGCTCCCTCTTGTGGGTAAAATTACCACCTGTGATTTTCTTTTTCTGTCAGACAAATACAAGATATGATAAAATTTGTTTCATTTCTAAGTAAATTAAATTATCATAGTCTCTATATTTGGTCAAATGGGATATTTTACTGAACTGAATACAATTAGAAATTGAAGGATTTTTAATTGACTGTGTATAGACTGCCTTTATTTTACTTTAGCAGCATAATTTCTGGTGTTTGCTGTTTTTACTATTAACTATTTTCATTTTGAAATACTTTCCAGTGGAATAATTAGTGAATTAATTAAATAATTATTCACTACTATCTTTGCCATCATTATGATGTTTGAATTTCTGTGCTTATTATCAAAAGTTCTGATATCGAAATGAAGTAAAATGCCCCAATACAAATCACGCTTCGTGAAGACACAGTATAGTAGTAAAACTAGTCAAATACCATAAATCCGATGATTGAAACTTAGTCAGTTAAGTTATAAAAATGAATATTGAGATAGTGCTCAGTTCTCCTTAAGTTGGATAGTGGAAAGACCAAGCCAGAATCCACCATGTGTGAGTTACCTGCTTTTCTAAGTCCAGTTATTGGGAATTGCAAGTGGTTGACAGGGATTGTTTTTGCTTAGCCAGGGGAAAATTCACAAGAAAAGATTTTATTCCTTTATAGTGTAGCAGAAAGATTTCTGAAGGTGAGGTGGACAGTGGACCTGTAGTTATGCAGCAGAGGTAGGAACAGAGAGAGCACTACGTAATTACTGCCCTGATGTTCCTGTTGTGTATTATGCTGGAATCAAGGAAGGTACCTAAGAAGACACCTGAAGACCTCTCATAAATCACTGCAGGAAACAAGAATTTACCTTGGTATAACCTGTTCTAGAGCATCTGTGGGATATCGCATAAAAATTAAACCAAATGAACAGCTTCTGTATAGATTACCATATATTCAGACGACATGACTTGTGTACATACATTTTTAGATTTATTCTGATAGCTTTATAATGGCAAGATAATGCTTCATCTTCCATAAACCATGGCCTTATATGCTTATACATGTAAGTTTATATAAGTATAAATAAGTGTATATATTTATGTATATATTTATATATAAGTATAAATTTACATATACAAATATAAATTTATTTTGAAAACCATGGACATCTCTTACTCCCAAGAGTCATATGTCAGTATTATCTAGTAAATAAAGCAATACACTGCTAATGGTCTATTTACTTTTCCAGAATTCCTCTTGCTGATGACATGATTCCTGTTTGAGTCTGTTTAGAAGATTGTGAAAGCTGAAAAGGGAATCGTACTGTGCTGGGTAAGAAAAAAGTATATTTATAAAATACATATTACATACCTTATTGATTGCTATATTAGCTGTTTCACAGAAATGGAAGCTCATATGTCTTTTCTCATTTTTGCCAGTAAAATATATGAAACCTATGCATATAAAAGTACATTATATCATCTTTCATATTCAGATGACAACTGGCTTTATAATTATAATTTTGAGACTAATTATGAAGGTAATGTTGCCTAACTGGCAGATGATGACAACACTTCTTTTCTTTTTGTTTTCTTAATGAGATACACTATTATTGAAGTTGCAAAAGCTTCTGTCCACTAGAGAATGTTTTTCTAAAACATTTGTTGATGCAAAGGAAATATTTTGAGTCACAATGGGTCGGTCACACATTTCAGAAAATTTTCCATAGACTGTTAAATATTCCTGGATATGTTTCTGTAAACACATACAAAAATGCAGTTTTGCTGAGACCAAACAAACATTTTCTAATCTGCTGGCAGAAAAGTATGCAAGCACCTATCTTGTGTGTTCATTTATGTAAAGGCTTATTTGTCTTTTCAAAAAAGTCATACTCTTGAGAGCAGGAACTGAAAGTTTGACTACAGACTAGAGTTGAAAATCCCTTTTTAATCTTTTGGCTGACTACTCTTCATATGAGGAACAGCAGAAAAGGTTAAAGTAAGGGATCCTGTTCTTCTGAAAAGGATTCTCCCTAGTAAGATTAAAAAAAAGGAAATTTCTTATTTATAATTAAAAAGAAAGATTAAAAAGTGGTCTGTTTACACAGTGACCTAGAACTATTTTTTCCAGTGATATACTCCTAAAATGTTACGCATTTTTGGTTAGCACTTCAAGATA
>RJWT010014491.1:0-21033 GCA_004365215.1 Cuniculus paca | reverse complement strand
GATTGCTTCATAGATTAATGAATATGGTGAAGTCGCTCCATGCAATTTTCTTCTGCATATATTTTGAAAATACCATATTAAATATTTCACACAATTACCATAAT
Organism: Cuniculus paca; assembly: GCA_004365215.1. Classification (NCBI taxonomy): domain Eukaryota; kingdom Metazoa; phylum Chordata; class Mammalia; order Rodentia; family Cuniculidae; genus Cuniculus; species Cuniculus paca. Next base: position 20,929 of record RJWT010014491.1, on the reverse strand, counting down.
AAATGCCTGAGAATTTACTTCCACAGTTCAATGATTTTTAAATAGTCATTGTTCCTTTAATAAATGAAAGAAAATAAGCAGTAAGTTTATTTATTAATTACATCAATTTTTAAATCACATTAGTAATTATAGCTAGTAAGAAAACAGAGGCACAGGAACATTTTATCTTTCTATTAATAACTACATTTTCTAAGAACAATAAGCTATTCAAATTAAGTATGCTACTGCTACTACTGAGGGGATTGAAGAATAAATAACTCAATTAAAAGTTCTTCAAGCTTGTAATATATTCTTGAGAAGGGTAAATGAAAGACAGGCACACATTTGATTACAAATCAATAAAAAGAAAATTATACTCACAAAAACTGGTATGCATCTACTATTTAAAAATCATGTTTAGGTATAAGATTTGGTAGCCAGTGAGCACTGAGAGAAGAAACTCGTTTCCAGTTTCACTCAAGTCAAGAGAGATCCCTTATGCACTGAAAATGAAACATCTAATAAGGGAGAGAAGGTTAAGTGTAAAATTGGTTTGTAACATTAATTTTTTAATTCAAAGCATATAAAGGATAATTTTATTTTTTATTATCTTTATAAGATACTGATTTAACTGTTCAAATTGATGGGCCACATTGGTGTATTATGTAAAATGTGTATATACCGCTTTTCATATTTTACAATAGGTGGCAAGTTTTTTTATTTTAGGTATTTGAATGGGGCCTGTGATAAGCGATGTTACTCTATAAGTGAATACAAGGTTGGAAGCTCAGAAATGAGATTACAGGTTGACTTAGGTATAGTAAAGAAATAAGTGAAAACGGACGACATGGGTGATTTACTGGCCATAAAATGAACTCAAAATAAGATAATGTGGAAACTTCTGAGAAAATGGCAGAATGGTAAGCAACAGAGAAAGAATCTCTCCAAGTCTGGTGTCCAAACCCTGGAATATAGCAACATGAGGAAAAGAAGGAGGAGAGAGGCGGATCCCATGGACACAGGAAGGATCTGAACTGAAACTTGAAACCCCGGGAGGGGAGTAATTCAGGAATCCAGCAAAAATAAGATTACTAGAGGTAGCAGGTCAGCCAGAAGGGGAGAAACAGCAAGAAAGCAACCCAGTCCCCACACCCTGTACACTGGTGGACGCCCTAAGGACAGCAGAGAAAAAGCAAGGAAGCACTGCAGTCCCCACACTTCATGCACTGGCAGAAGCCCTACCAGTAGGGCAGAAGCAGCAAGAAAGCCATGAAGCCTGCCTGTGTGCCATGGGAGGTCTCTGGCAGAGAAAAAGCAGCAAGGGAGCTGCCTCCACCTCAAGCCTCCCGCCTCCCCTGCCCCACACCTCCCATAAGCAACCACAGGTGACATAGGCTGAGATGATAATACCTGAAGTAAGGAAGCAACCTGAGATTTATGTTGTTTGATTGACTTTGCAAGCCTGGGGTGGGTAGCCTGAGCAACTAATTAGAGTATAAAACTATGCAATATAGTAACAATTGTGGATTTCCTACTGCCCTATCATTCTTTCGCTTTGTTTCACTTTACTGTTCTGTTTCATTCCCTTTTAAAAAAATGATGGTTTAAGTCATATATATATATGACATTCTATTTGATCAGTAGGTAGAGGCAAAGATTCCAACTAGAGTTAAAGCTTAGTAAGATGATAAAATAAGAAAACAGCTTAACAAAATTTAACAAATTTTTTCAAAAGGAGATTTAGAAAAGTAGTAAGTGCTGAGCAGAGGTTAGAATAAGTCAACACTTCAATAAGCATTCACACGTATTTAAAAATGTACATACAAATGATTTCACATGCAACTGTATATTTTATTTAAAATTACCAATAATCGGTTTTATCATTTTTCTATTATGTGTAAATGTATGGTGAAAGAAGAAATGAAAGAATTCTCAGTCATTTGAAAGACATTTTAATGAGTTTCCTGGAAAAATAAAGTATATGATGTCATAGAAGGTGAAATGTCTTGGGGAGTTTAAAATAGCTAGAAAGTCATATCCAAAGCAGTATTTAAAAGTAAAAGAGGCAAATTGTGAAAAAAAAAGCAAACTGATTAGAGTTTTAAATACAAATTGGAAAGTCTTACTGTAGACACATAAAATTGCATATGGAGCTACTTTTTGTTTGTTTGTTTTGTCATGTTGTGTTTTGTTTTTTTTGATAGGCAATACTGTTATCCACGTGCCAGGCCATGATTCCATATGATGCTTAAAAATCATCCTGACTATATGATTACACAAAGGAAGTTTGATATTTTAGTAACTTCTTGGATAGTGCTGTTGTTCATAACTTTGTGATAATCATGTATTTTTCTCAGTTTTATTTTGAGGCTGTAATTTATTTTTCAAATATGTCTGGCCACAGACACATATTGAGGCATATAAGTATTCATTTATATTTCTAAAGGTTGAAGAATACTGGTAGTGCTGTTACAAAAGGTCAAAGGAGTCCATTAATTTTAAAGTTTGAAATTTCTGAGTTTCTTTCATTTACATGGCAAAGGTAAGTTATATAAATAGATTAATGTGCCCATTGGCAGGTCATTTCTTAACATTGGAATACATAACTAAATTTATAAACTCAAATTTGAGGCAAATCTTTAAAATGTTGATTAATGAATGACTATCATCAGTGTGTGAATTAGAACATCAAGAAATGTAATTCATTTACTGAATACTTACTTCAGTATTAATTTATTAGAATAATTATAAATCAACATTGTCTTGAGAATCAGTTAGCAATATTTATGACTAAGTAATAAAATGCCAAAATCTACATAGTAAGAATTCATATGACAGGCTTATTTATGATATGATGTAGAGCTATGTATAACAGATGGGACAAGAAGAACCAAGTAATTTCTTTTTCTGTAGATACTGTTATAAATATTTAAAATTTTGTATTAAAATAAAGTGTTGTGTTTTAAATTTTTAAAAATAAAGATCAATTTAAATATCTGCATATTAATCATTGATAATAATGAGGTGTAGTAAAGAAGCCATTAAAAACAATACAGAATGAAGAGTTTAAAATTTTTTAATTTTACTTTTCTTCTGTTGTTTTCAAATTTAGGTGCTGGAATTCTTAGGCTAATGATACTCATGCCTGTCCTCAATAGATGATTTCATTATTACCCAAACGATGATGACTATTATGTAACTACGTTGTATAGTTTTATGAGTCCATTGTTGTAAATGTGGTTGACTTTTTTACTGAAATATAATTGAGTTGCATGACAGTATTTATATTGTAACAAAGGACATAGAAATTTTGAGTATTAAGTGATCTATTATGTTAATTTTCAATTCTACATTATTTTCAAAATTAAATTTAAATTTGCATAAATTTTCAAAGTTGGATCTTCTTATATCCATTTTTGAGGACACAGTTACTCCAGTTTGGTACACAATGTATATTGCATATTCAAAATATAAGGTGCTAATTTTATAACCCCATATACAATATCTTAAATTTCACTTTGTCAAGAAGAGAAAAATTCGGGCTGGGGATCTAGCTCAGTGGCCTAAGAGCCTGCCTGGCAAGCACAAAGTTGTGAGTTCAATCCCTGGTGCCGCAAAAAAAAAAGAAGAGAAAAATTCCAACTCTACTTCTACAATTTTTATTGCATTTTCCTCAGTAATCTACAATACTCACATGTGGGTATTATATTTTTTCCTGCTAGTCATACATCCACAAGGCTGAGACGATACTTAAAATGTATTTGCTGATAGTTTTTTTTGTCAAGCATCTCTCTCTAAGAGGAGGAGGAATGTAGCAGGTTAAGTCTTGTAGGCAGGGAATAATTAGATGTATCTGTCCTTGCAGTATCACAACTATATACTCTTCTATGTGTAGGCCTAATTTCAGTGATGGCATCTGCATTTTTGTCTGTTGTAACTCTGAGTGTCAAAGTAAAAACACAAATGTTCATTACATATTAAAACAATGAAACGGCGGATCAATCAAATGCTAATTATTCACATAGCAATAAATATGTCATATCTCAGTTATATCCATTAAAAAATACATGAATACATTTTTGCTCATATTATTTTAATATAGTATATAAGAGAATGTTATTAAAGAAATGCAAGAGTTTTAAAATAGAAAGTGTGACAATAAACACATGAAAATAGGTAGATAAATCTCAAAATAAGGCTAATTAATTTAATACAAGAATAAAATGTTATGAATAAGCATGAAGCAACCATTAAGCAAACTGCACAACAAACTGACTCATACAGTGTCAGTGGTAGTTGTAAAGTTTCAAAATCAAAAAGTGGCAAAATTTCAAGAAAGCAGCACATCTGTGGTCATAGAGAGATTAATACATTTAATATAAAAAAGCCTATGAACAGAAAAATAAGATATTAATATATTAGGGATTTGAACAAGAAAATTATTTAGCATTTCTAGAAATATATTTTATGAAAACATGTTTCCCAAAATTCCACAAGAAGAAACAGAAAATATTTTTGAATAACCGTAGAACATTTGTAAAATAGTATTACTCTCAATAGCATAAGTATAAAAAAAATCATATAATGTATATTCATGAAGGACCTTGAAATGGAAAATATTCTTAAAATAAAAACTAAATGGTATTGAAATAGAAAATAATTAAATTAGAGTGGGAAAAACACACCAATGAAAGGAAACTAATAAAATACACATTTTGTAAAATGGCTGTGGTGGCATATACCTGTAATCCCAACACTCAGGAGGCTGAGACAGGATGATTACAGCAATCTCAAGTCCAGTATGGGCTATGAGGCGAGGTCAAGGCCAGTCTGAACTACATAGTGAGACCCTGTGTCACACACACACACACACACACACACACACACTATAAAACAAAATAATTGTACATTTTGCTTTGAAATGATCATAAAAAAGAGGAAAGAGAAAAGGAACACTACCAACCTCAATTTCATTGTCAAGATTATATTTTACAAGTAGTTGAATGTGTTACTTTAAGTCAAATGTTTAAGGAAAATGCTTACGCAACCTTACTGAAAATGTGATTAGAGTTTGCAAAAAATTACAACTGAGCTAAAATAAAGGGGATATGTAAATCATGAGTATGAAACTGTGGCATGTCTTCTAATTCTAAACATACTCTTTCATTAGAACAAACATTTACCTATGGAACATTAGGATCAACACTTGACATTTATCCTTATTGCACAAAATCCTCTTACTTGGGAAGAGTGTATCACACATACTGAGAAGGTAAGAATATGCTTGCAAAATATCTTCCAAAATGACACAAAATCCAAATAAAGATGATATTGACATTTAATTTAAAAAGTTATGTCTATGAAAAACCACAGTGTCCTAAAAATGCTTAATCCTAATTATGCATAAGTATATTCTGCTTTAAATCGCAAGAACGGTATAAAATGTTACATATTTGTAAAACATTAGATATAGTTACATGTAATTAATAACATGTCTAAAATGTACAAAATATTACAACTATTCACATCAAATTTTCTTTCAGCAACAAATTAAAAATGAAGTTATATATATAAATAGATACAGTCTCTGAACACCTAGAAACTTAGTTTTACATTTGTTATGCTGAAACAAATATTTTTGGGGTTGCATATTATTGGGATTAAATATTTTCCTTTTCAAAAGAAAAATTCCTTTCTCCCTCATTGTGAGGAGTAGCTGAGCTGGAGATGGATCATACATGCAGGGCTAATGGTAGGCCAGTCCAAAAACACAGAATGCCTGAGGCGAGCCAGACAAACAAGTTGTTATTCAGGTCCTTTCTCCCAGTAGGAGAGGGTTTTCACCTGTTATCAACCTCTTGCTGATTGCATAAATACACTGCAGTCTTTGGGCAGTTCCTTTTCCCCCATTGGGAGAGAGGGCTCTGCCTGACCTTAGCTTTCTATATTCTAACTCATTTTCATTTCTTCATTCTCCTCCATCCTCCTCCTGGGAATTTCAAGATCTGCATGTGATGCAGCACCTCAAATACAAGGATCACCTGAAATATAAAAATTACCTTGTCTCAACATTATGTAATATGTCATCTATGAAATAATAATCTGTAAAGTATGTATGAATATATATGAATAATGTCTTTAATAGATCATAGGAGTATGTTATTCTCCAAATAGGAGACTTTGTTTACTTTCTTTGTGAATAATGTTAGGACAATTACACAAAACTATTAACTTTCATACTGTTGTTATAAAATCAGGATAACTATCTTAATAAAAGGGCCATACTGATGGTAGACAGTAAGAACACAAACAATTCATTTAAAAAACATTATTAATTTACAAGTTGTCCCCAGAAATAATTATTCAAGTTCTCTTCTTTACTTAATGAACCCTTGAATCACAGATTAAATGTTGACCAACACTGCTGAAGCTACAGCAGTGTTGAAAAAGTGATATCAAATATGTTTTAGAAATGGAAAATCAAAAGCATAGCTCATTATGGAAAAGGTAATATGTAGATACAAACGTTATACAAGATTAGGCTTGAAAAATTTTAAAAGAGGAGAGTCAAAATTTCTGCATGAGAGAAAAACAAATAGTTTAAGAAGGAGATAAATTTTACATTTATGCATTTAATTTTTGATTATGCACAATCAGAACATTTTGTCTTTTGTTTCTAAATTAAGTGAAATATTTCTCCTTTTAACTATGTAGGTTATAAAGAGACAGAAAAATATATTGTATTTGAAGTGTTTTATATTTGTGTTGGTGGTATAAAGATGAATAATTAAGATAATAAAACTATTACTGTTTCACAAGCTCAGATACCATAAAATATTCCTATTACTTGATACTTTATCTGCCATACCTTACTCATCAATATATAAGGATTTGTCATATATTATATAATTATAATGTATGACATATCCTTATCTCAAAAGATATTTTAAAAATTCAACTTCAATAGCATTTATTTTAAATTTTCCTTTAGCATTTTGTCTCAAAGAAAGTAATGATTGCTTCTACCAAGCAAACACATACTTACATTCCTTGATATATATAAAACACATGCCTTGCATTCATGCTATAGCTTCATTTATACTTACCTGAACAGAATGGCAGTCATGTATATATCTCCAATTTTAATCAGATAAGAGTTATATTTTCATCTTTAGAAACTGTAAGTACTTAACATTTAAAAATTAAATATGAAGTAGAAAAATTTTTAAATGTTATCTAGAGATAAGGACATAAGTTAAAAAGTGACCTTAAATTTCTAAAAATTAATTGCCAATGAGGGGAGAAGCAGGAGCCATAGAAAGTTGTATGTAGCAACTCATCTGTATAACATTGGCACATATAGAAATTAACTTGACACATGATTGTGCTTAATAGCTCCATAAGTTAATAAAAGTATGCTACATCTTTGACTTGTGATAGTACAAATGTTATCAAAATTTCCTATGTTAGTAATTAAACCCCAAGAAGATAACTTTTAAAGGCCCCTTCTCCTATTTAGTTTTCCTCCACAGTAATCATGGGTAGCTTGATTTGTTCTGCAAGTTTTTACGTTTCTCTATGTTACCACTTTATAAAATGTTAGTAGTTGGTCCTGTTCATGCATGCGCTAAAGCATATGGGATCATGAGAGACTAGTTCTTGTTCCTTAAAAAAACAAAACATTTTCATACGACATGAGTTTTTAATACAAACCCATTAAGAGTGCGAAGTATCATGCAATACATAATGATGGGTTTCTTCCCCTATGCTGTTCAGCAAGTCATCATGGTGGTGGTCCAACTTGACTGAGAGACCCCAAGAACAATAGCATATGAACTTCTTTCTTTTTTCCTCAGCCCAACGTAAAAACCTCCTCTTCCTTTTTTCGTGTACACAGATGCTCCTTCAATTAGCTGTTAATATGTCATTTTGCCTGCCTCCCAAACTCCTCCCTCAGCCAGAGCTGATAAAAGCTTAACCACTTCTTTGTTTTGTTCAGAGGGAATCTTGCGCTCTTCTGCAACCCTCCTATGACCACAATAGAGGCCTCTCCCTGTCTCTCTGTCTCTGTCTCTGTCTCTGTCTCTCTCTCCCTCTCTGTCTTCCACGCCAAAAACCTAACACATATAATTTACTCTATATATGAGACCTACTCTTCTTATGTAAGCAAAATCTGGTCTGAAACTATAAATCCTTCAGAAATAGAGTCTGATGTTCTGTCATTCTCTACTTTTTGTTCTGATGTATCTGCTTTCTTTTTTTTTATGTCAGAGTTAGATGTACATCACATCTCAGTGAAAATTATCCTCATGTTTATATAGTATATTCAGATTATGATTAACCATGTTAAATTGAGAGCATCTTCCTTTGTATTATAGATTTTTTCCAAATTTTGTACAGTCTCCAAAAGCAAATATTTTGCAAATTTTGAAAGCTGGAAATTCCTTACCATGTTTAGGGACCATCAGTCTTTTATAATCATTTCTTTTTCTCTTTTGATTAACAGCATTGATTTTTCACTTAGGATTTTAACATACTCTCACATCAGTTTTCTTTTTAGAAAGAAAAGATTAAGTAAAAAAGCAACTTCTTATGTCAGATTTTATTTCAGTTGATTTGTTGTATAGATTTGCTCTTGTCTATGTATTTTCTCTCTTTTTGATGAGTATTTCCAAATGACATTTTGAATCATCTTAAGTAAAACTCAAAATAAAAACAAGAATTGTACCGCTCAACCTGTTCCATCTTTGTGAAAAGTAGCTCATTATTTTTTGAGAGGAAAAAAATAGGAATAGGTGCATCATACTTTCAATGTGGCACCTGTTCTTGCTTAATTAAATTAACTTTAATATACATGATATATTCGTTTCTAACCTCCGTCACACATTTTTGTTCTTTCCTGCAACAACAAAAAAATACCTTAGAAAAACCTCTGAGGCAGTTTATAACTAAGTGTAATTTTTTAATTTAATTTTCTCAGCTGAAAATTGTCCTAGGTTGATAAAGCCTACTGTTTTCATCTTTACTTTTCTTTTTCAGTGTTGAGAATTAGACTGCACTTACTAGGCGAGTACACAAACACTGAGCTACATTTGGGGTCATCATCATTTTTCATCACAAAAACTCATTTTGCTTAAGGACATTTTGGAACAATAGTATTTATAGAACTAACACATTTTCATGAATATTTGGAATAAGAATATTTAAGAAACTTTTGTAAGACTGTGATAGTGATTGTGAAAGTAAAAGCATCTTTGTTTCTAAATTGCACCCTTTGAAACAATCTGAGCTATGACATCCATTGTAATTTTATTTTAAGAATCTAAAATAACTGAAAATATTTACAGATTTAGCACAAACACTTATTTTCTGAGTGCATCTTATTTAATGTAATTACAATGATGTGGAGACATATGCCAGAAAAAGGTACTGTTTGATAAACTTGTGCTTCATTTAATTTCTAAAAACATTATCAAGAAATTTGAGGTCGTGGAGACGGAAGACAAATAAACTCAATAATTACACGTATTTTTAATTAAATGATTCAATGAAATTGTTCTGTTTAGCAATTGCCATTGCTAATATGAATTTGCAATTTAGCATTGCAAAACACAAAATACTGACTGATATTCCTAATATATTTAGATAAACCTAATTGTAATATCTGTGACAGAACTACATTTGCATCTTTTCTTATAAAGACAAATTTGGCATGTTCATTTTTTCCTTCATAGAGCCCTTCCAATTATAAATGTCAAGTTCTCTGATGAATCACTCCTGTATACCTCTGAATTTTGGCTAAATGAACCATATGTACTGCAAATGGGAAGTTATGATTAGCTTCATTCATCCATGTCAAAACTATGTAACCCCACATCAAGGACTCTGTAAAATTTCAGTTCAATGAAGCAGATTAAGATTTCTGTTTCAGCTAAAACCATGCTATAAATGCTTTTTAAAATTATGTATCCATAGAAAGAAGGTATACACCAAATTTGCCAACCTGTTCATCTGAAATGTGATTAGCATAAGCAAAGGAAGACTGTCCCAGTCCAGGAGCAAGCAAGATAAAGGGAATACTGTCTTAAGAGAAGACAGCGACTTGAAAAATTGCACTCGTCCTTCTTTGAATGTAACTAATAAAAGGGGAACACATTGTCCTGAAGATCAAGTTCTATTCAACCAGGTTATATTTTTCTCCTTCAGGCAGGATAAGTTAATAAGGTAGCAAGAATATTAACAGGAAACTTTTCTCATTTTAATAAGGTTAGAATACATAGAGAAATAATAAGTAGTACTTCCAGTTCTCAATAAAATGCTTTAGTATTTCTGCATAACTGGCATAAAAATCTTAGTATATGTTTAAAAAAAAATGTGTTCAAAGCTTTTGCCTAAATAGTTTAAGTGTCTTGTGCTGCTTTTTTAGTAATTGGCCTATCAGAACATTCATGCTGGCCATGGTGGTTGACAACTGTAATCCCAGCACTTGAGAAACTGAGGCAGGAGGATTGTCCTGAGTCCAACACCAGCCAGGGCTGCATAGTGAGTTTCAGGCCAGCCTGAATAACAAAGGAACATTCTGTCTCAAATATTTTTTGTTATTTTTGCTAAGAAAAGATATAAAACATAAATGTACAAATAAAGGTTTTTCTGGTTTTAAAATAAACATTGTTATGTACTCGTAAGATATCTTTATTTTAAAATATGAACATTTTATAGAAATTCCAAATTTCTACAGTTTCTACAATTCTGATTTCTTAATTTCAACCAGAATGGAAATAAAATCCAATATAAAACCATTTCTTTATGTTTTATTATTTCTAAATCATAGTCAAACTCTCAAAATATATACATACAGCTCTCAAATGTTTTTAGAATGCTGAATATAGAGAAAATGATAGTTCTGAGTTTTAGTTCACTTTTGTTCTAATTATCATTTATATACATAAGTTTATACAGATTTTGTCATTTAAAAGGTTTATGAGAGGGACTGGGAATACAGCTCAGTGGCACAGCACCTGCCTGGCAAACGTGAGGTCCTGAGTTTGATTCCCAGTACCCCTTCCCCAAAAAAGGGTTTATGAGTAAGAAGAATTCTAGTAAGTGATTTTTATTATGCAATATACAGCTTTTTGAAACTGAAGACATTAGAGTAACAATATTAACATGGACAATTCTACTTCACACTGTGAAAAGTGCTAACACCTCATTTACCGTAGTCAACTGTCGTATTAGGATTACTTGATATAGGACCAAAAACTGCAGGTCGTTTTTGGCTATTTTCTTGCATTTTGAAAAGGTTTATCTCAATGCAGTCCTTGTAACTTCTTTACTTTTCTAAGAACAGTTTGAAGCACAGAAAACACTTCACTAACTATAAACTAGAGGCAACACCACTGTATGAATTAAAGGTAAGTTATTAAAATCATCTAGCACTATTTCTGATATATATTCAAAACTCAACTATCATTATTAACGTTATTACTATTATTATTATCATTATATTTAGTATTATTACACTTTCATAGCTTTGGACCTAGCTCTTTTCTTTACTGTTGTTTCTTGGATTAATCCTAAAATTTGGGGAGTCCTGTGGCTATAATTTGCTCTAATTTGCCCTGGAGCATAAGGATGGGGATTGCTTAAAACATATTTGTTGATCTACTGTAGCAGATGCTACTTGAATGTTAATTAAACCTTACCAAGAAGAACAAAAATTATATGTGAGAAACTAGAACTCATAAATGAAAAAAGATACTGTTCAAATTGGTTCCGCAAATGAAAGTTTTACCTACAGAGGGAAACAAACACTTTCTTTATCCTAAAGCAATATAATACTAAAAAGTAATGCTATAATATGTTGCCCTTTCATGTCCTGTTAATAAAAATTAAGTAAATAAAAACAATAGAACAAAATATCAGATTATAGTTAATAAAATTTAGGAAAATACAAAAGAAGGAACGAATTATCAGATTACAGTTAATAGCTCTAGGAATAAACAAAATTATAATTTACTAGAATCTGAATTCTAATTTTAGGTTTTGTTTCCTTTTTTACCATTTGATTGAAAAGAAGCAGTCATTTGAAAAAGCTATGAAAAGAAAAACCTTTACTTGGTAATGTTAGCATGTGTGTATTTCTTAGAAAAAGTCCAGTATTTAGAAAAGAAAATAAATGAGTTTTTAATGAAATTCAAACCCAAACAGCTTCATTAATTTAAGTATATCATTTAATAACTGTTGGAATTTTCTTTTTTTCAGAATATAGTGGCTTTTGCTTCTAAGAGTTTCTGAGAAAATCAAAAGAATGATTGCGAAAGCATTTTTAAAACAAGTATATCTTACGTAAATTATTAATTAGGTGTTTTTATATTAGCTATTGTAGCTTCAAGTCCATAATTTGGTCTATTTTTATGATCACAGTTTTCAGACACTAGGATAAATCCTCAAGAAAATACTAATAGAAATCCCTTTTTTAATGATTCCTTCAAACATCTTAATAAATACAAAAATAGGCCCAGGGACATAGCCCAACTGCAGAGGTGCCTGCCTGGCAACCTAAGGTCAAATCCTGGTACAAAAACAAAACAAAACAAACAAACGAGCACCTTAAATACAAAAATATTCAACATATGTGGGCTTTATAAATGTGAGAATTATGCAGTTCTAATAAAAATGTCTTCTATGTTTGCCTTCTGGTTTTACTAGATACTTAACACACCTGTAAAGTTAACAAAATATGTGAAAACAGAAAGACTGTTGCTTTATTTTGTATCATTTATTAGATATATTTCCTATATTATTGATCTTTGTTCTAGCTATTCAAGTTATCATAGTGATCCCCAGTTTGGACAAAAGGTTTCTAAAGGGTTATATGGAAAAATGACAAATATAAACAGTTTGATGTTCTGGTTTCCCTTCATTGGTTTAGGACATGAAGCTCTTAAAAAATGGTTCTGCACACACATAGAGAAAAATAATTGTAGTCAACAACACATAGCAAAAATGTAAAGTTGTCTATTAAAAATGGACATGCTCATTATTTCTCAAAACAACTGAAATAAGTAAAAAATAATCTGAATAGTACAAGGCTAGTCTTGGAAAAGGGTGAGAAGTAAAATAGTGCATCAACTGGCAAATTGGAGTGCAGTATCTACATTTTTTATTTTGACTAGATATTTTTATAGTACTTGAATGTTGGAATGTGATCTATATTTGTTGAAAAGTGTAAGGAAATTTTAAATCAGCAATACATTTAGATCTAGTTTTCCTCGGGGAGGAAAATGGGCAAAAGTAGTACACTTGATGAATTTGTACTGTAGTTATCAGAAAGAAGAGAAAAACATAATCTGATTTTAATTTCATGTAAATAGAATGAATTAATTTGACAAGGAAGTTAGGATTATGAGTTAGAGTCTTATTTTCTTGTGTTTGTGGAAATATTAGGCCTAGCACAAATGATGGTGATTGTTCTACCTTGTTTTGTCTTCAAGGGCAACTACAAGATTGCTCTTCTTGAAGAAACCAAGTGGTTACACTTATTTTACCTGAATATATTCAGAGACAACAATATGTATCTCTGAATACAGTCTACTGTTTTTCATGAAGAGTTTATCAGATTAACTGGATGATGGAGATGAATTCATAATTTCCACCAGTTATCATTTGATTTATATTTCCAAAAGAGAAATATATAAGCCTCTCAAAGAATGAAATTTGTTCTAAGGCAATTCTACCATCAAATTTGAACTTGTTATTTCCTAACATTGCACTGGGAGGTCATCGTAACCTGTGATGCCTAATGCACAAGCTAAAAAAGATCCATTTCCACATCATTAAACTCCTATCTGGTGATAAATTAATCTAATCTAACATAATTCACATACTTGTTGGATCTAATTGTCTTACCAATGTAATTCGTAGGTAAAAACACCTGAAGTGCTATAATTTAAAAAATATCATTCACTAATTCAATAAAATTAATTTTCACCCTCATTATACAATAACTGTCTTTCTTAATTAATCACTATGTGTCTTAAGGCACTTCTAAAATATTAACACAATTATATTTTTTATGCTTCTATAAGGTGAACATGAAGCATGAAGTCTTTGAATGTTATGTTATTTAGTACTTATCCATATTACTTGAAGAATAAATGGAAGCAGCCGGGTGCTACCATGCTGCATTCATTAAATACTGCATTGGAAACGACATTAGAAATAATGTAAGTGGAGTGGGGTATATGAATGACCACAAAAGAGGAATGATTAGAAACACATAATTTTTTTCTAATAAAACATAATTTGTTTATTTAACCTATTATCAACAATTACATCAGTACCACTTCCTGAAATATTGTTAGTTAAAATGAGTCAAAAATTTTGAAAGAGTATTTTCAAAGAACAGTCTTTCGGTATTATAGAATAAAAGTATATTACTGTTAGACTTGTTATTTTTAGTGCTCTGTTTTTATCCATATGTCTGCTTCCCAAATGAGATTATAATTGTAGTCTTGTTTACCTTAAGGGTGAGATTTACCACCTATGTAGTCACAGGCTCCTCAGTATGTTACATGGTGAGTAGAGAATGGGAAACAGAAGCCAGATCTTCTTTCAGATTGACAATATCTCACTATAAAATATTTTTAGTCTACCTTTGGGAAAGCTGTGCAATGCCTTGCACTAGTAGCTTTAAAACACATACAGAATTTACCTTGGTTATTTTGAACAAAAATAATAGTCTGAGTGTAAAATTTTTTTCAACTTTATTATCAGCTGGTAGTGATGTTTTGAGAATGTTACCTGAAATTCTAAGAGCTTCCATTTTGTCTGTGGAAACAAGAACTGATCCTGTAAATAGTATAGCCTTATACACAGCCTAAAAAGATAGAGCATTATAATAAGAGCGAAGTGTTGACAAATATTGGCTTTATCTATCTATCTATCTATCTATCTATCTAATCTATCTATCTGTATCTATCAGGATCAATGGAATACACTGAAAGTGTCAAATTATTATTTCTTGAGTTTTTTATAAAGGTTTATGAAAGAAGCATTCAAAAAATTTAGAAGCATTCTGTTATCCCATATGTAGGAATATAAGAGAAAATTTATTCTTTCTTTTTGTCTGTGGAACAGTTGATACATTATGTCAACTTGAGAAGTTTAGAAGTTTAACTAAAGCAACTCAGTAGGGGCCAGTGTCCTCACTTTGTATACATCCTGAGCCTGTGCAAGAGGACTGCACTGAGATGATGGGAGTGCTACACCCTCCCTACAGGGTGGTAGCCTGCTTACAATGTAAGGGAGGAAAAGAGGCTTGCTCTGCTACTCCTTTTTGCTCTTGTTGCTTTTGCTGTCTTCTGTTGCCCCTCTGGCATGCAACCTTACTTTCAAGCCTGCTGATTATGGACTGAAACCTCCACAAACTGGGAGGTAAGTAAACCTTCCCTTCTTTAATTTTGGGCAGCAGATATTTTGTCTCAGAAATGAGAGAAAAGTAATCAAGACAGTCTATCAATTATTTCTATTTAAAATCTTTCTCATTTAAAATGTTCAGTGCAACAAACATCCCTGGGGACCACCTGCCATTAACTCTCTCTTCCAGGTGACTAGAGAAAAATTTAACAGTATACAGAATAAACAGCTACCTGAGTCTTCTGCCTTGAAAATTTACACAGTCAGAGAAGAGGCTAAAGATTATATTGCTAGGAAAACATAACTGAATTTTACAAATATTATTCACGCCCAGTAACTTTAACATCAAAGCATTGTAGTAATAAAGAAGCATTGTAGTAATAAATATCAGTGGGATATTGGGTAATATCTTCTGCAACCATATCATAATATGTGTGACTGGTTCATTTATAAGTGGCAGTTTATTTCTCATAGTTCTGGAAATTCAAGATCAAGGAACTGGCAAATTTGATGTTTGCTAATGGTCTGGTCTTTGCCTCCAAGACAGCATCTTAGATGCTGTATCCTACAAAAAAGGGAAAGACAAACACATATATTATCTATTCTTGAGGTCCGAGCACTTACGGATCAAACACTTCCTGTTAGATTCCATCTACCAGCATTGCGAAGATAGTGATTAAATTTCCTACACATAAGCTTTAGAAGGAACAAACATTAAAATTATAGCTAGTAATGTGCTAGAGCTTTCTTAGTGGTAAATTATGAAATTGGAGCCTAAATTTTAAACCTTCTTAGTCCAAAATATAGGCTATTTTCCATGTAGGATGCATTTGCAAACTTTTGGTAAGACCTTGAATCATTTGTATTCACATCTATCTGCCTGGAAACTAAATACTTAAGCAAGTGCAAATAAATAAGTAAGCACATATAGATACACTACCACACACACACACACACACATGCGCGCAGATTATTCCTAGACTTTCAAATAGAGAAATAATTTTCATCAGTCAGTGGTTGTATAATATATACACTTTCCAATAGGATAAAATAAGCAATGTTTCTTGCTAACTTATAAATATTTTGTTTTTATTCACAGAACTGGTGATCTTTAAAAATTAGGGAGTAGGGCAAGGGAAAGTAAAAAGATTTAAGATGTGATAGTTAGTTATATGTACCAACTCCCCATGATGTAGGTAATCATTTTGTATTACGAACATGTAATAAAAAAACAAAATCATTACAGACAAATGCTGTTTTCATTTTTATTAGCCATCATAGCATAGACTTATGACATTATGACTTTTTTTAAATGGTGTAATACAGTTTGTTGACACTTTGTATAATCTGCAACTAGGTGGAATTTTTAAAATTAACACAATTCAATTAAAAATGTTTTGTCTTTGTCCATAAAATTCATGGTGCTTGATTTAAACAAACAAACAAAAAAAGAATTCAAAAGAGGAAGAGTACAGAGTTCTGGGATAACTCTAGACATTAACAAGAAAATTGTCTTCTTTGAGACAAGGACTTTTTCTTCTTTTTGATGTAGATAGGCAACGTCTCTCAGAGGACAAATTATTTATATTTATATTTATATCTATATTTATATTCAATGAATACATTAAGGTAAAATTTTTCTCTCATTTTTGTCTCTACCGTGTAGCTTGTTGTCCCAAACTTACGATTTAATTGTTTGGAGTCCAGCATGTTTTTCTCAGGAAGTAGTATGGACTTTAGGAGACACAGATTTATAGAGGTTCTTAAGTCATTGGATGTATACTCTTGAAAGGTATGGCACGTGAACTTTTCATTCTGTCTTGGTTTCATGGCTTGTGACACATAGTTTGTTTCCACAAATGCACCTGCCATGATACACTTTCCTATGTAGAGATCCACAGTAAGGGAGCAAGTCTGTTCTTTGACTGAAGTCACCAGAACTGTGAGCTACATAATCCTTTCTCTTTGTAAATGAACTCCCTTATGTATTTCTTTGCAGTAAGAAGCTGATTAACTCAGTCTCCAATCTGTATTTTTCCTTTAGTAGTCCAAGAAGTAATCAGGTATTTGAGCTCAACAGACATGAAACTGAATCAGAATCTTACCAAATAAATTAGAAGCAAAATTTCCATGACATAATTTAGCACTCATCTTTACTACCCTCATTATGTAGAAGAGGTAGTTTTATAATACATAATACTTCAAGTTTTCCAAATTTTCTCAGATGAAGGAAATTTAGTGTTACTAAAACAGACACAGTTTAAATCAAGAAAAATCTTTCACATCCTATCTTTTTTTGTTGTTGTTGTTGATACAGGGTCTTGCTATGTAGTTTTGATTGGACTGGACTCACTATATAGCTCAGGTTGACCTTGTACTCCTGGAAATCCTCCTGCCTCAGCCTCATGAGTTCTGAGATTACAGGTGTGCACTACCATGCCCAGTTCACATCTTATTTATTTATTTATTTATTTATTTTTGTCTTTTTGAGACAGGGTCTCACTATGCAACTCAGGCTGGCCTTGGCCTCACTTTGTAGCCAGGCTGGTCTCAAACTTGCAACGATCCTCCTGCCTTAGCCTCCTGAGTGCTAGGATTATAGGAGTTGTGCCACCATGCCCAGCTTTCACATTTTATTCTTAGTAGGTCAGAAAATTGTATTTTATATCTGTTATTGGTGTGGTTGACATTTATTTGATAATATATTCAGTTTATCTTGTGAGAGTTATTACTTAAAGTTGAATTATGCATTTTTTAGTGGTTGCATGATGAATGTACAGCACTCAGGAATAAAAGTACTAAAATGTAAAACAAAGAAGAGAGGTTTTGGAGCAAGACAAATATGGCTTACACTGAATAATCTACAATTTATCATCTCACTGTCATTGTCAAGTTAGTGAATAGCCCAGAGGTTGAATATCTTCATATATTAATTGGCTTTGTTATGAATTTATTGTATGCTTCATTCCAATTGGCATTTTCTACATAACTTACACATGCCCTCACACATTTATGCTTTCCTCAAATATTTTTCAAATACATTGCACACTATGGTTTTCTTTAATAAGATGATATGCTATTTCTTCTATAACAATTCTCTAAAATGACACGAAAACCCTCAGTATCTTTTATCAAAACTTTCCCATGCACAATTTGCAAAATGATGAGAAATAACTATTTTAAACACTTACTATTTTTATGACAAGAAATTTCTTATCCTAATCAACTAATTGTACTTGATGAAAATTAAAACCATCCCATTTCTCTTCAACTTTTATATAGTACTATTTATAGAGAAAGGGAATATGAAAATTATCAAATCATATAAACCTAATTTATCTTTAAAATACTTGCAAGTTGCACTTCTTGCAATTCTGACAATATTCTTACTAAGACCTCATTACGAAGTTTACCTTATTCTTTCTCTTATTTCAAAGCAATGCTCAAGATTTGCAGTTATTATTCATTTTTTTACTTATAAAGTCAGGAAATTTTTGAATCACTACTTAAAGGATTTCATATAAAAAGTCTTTCTTGTTTATTTTCTATGATACTATTACTGGTAGTAAAAATGCTTATGGTGGATAACTACAAACCAATTTTCATGGTTACTTTCCTTTCAAAGAAAAATACACAAATGGAATTCATGATTATTAGATAAATAAGATGGATGTAATCTGAACAATTTTACTTTCTTTATGGAATAATGATTATCACTTGACTTGTATTTTTAAGCTTAATTAAATGCTACACAATTGCCTCATTGTGAAATAAAGTTTCTTGTCATAGAAAATTGACCCATTCCTCACGATTTTCAAAACTGTCTGCTTTATAAAAGTGTATCATATGTTATCAAATTTATGGAGTGTTTATTATTTTTGCCCATTTGAGAGGGCATTAATACAGTAACTCTGTGTTTGCTGGGGAAGTCCAGTTAAATTCACAATATATCTGTTTCTACTGAACTAACTTCTCTTACATAAACAACTAGAAAAGCTGAAATATTTTAAAAAATGAATCCACGAGGGCACTACAAAACAAATAGGCAAAGCCTGGAGAATTCTCCAGGTTAGAACTTATCACACTGAGGTAGTATTCAATCAGTTCACATTAAACATCAGAAATAGAGCTAGCTGCAATTTTGAAATACATGCATACATATATATATAATGCTATAAATATATACAATTATAATTTGTCATTTAAAAAATCTTACAAAGAAATAAAATTCAACAGAAAACACTGCATGCAATGAAGAAAGAGAGAAGTATGTTACTGGAAATTAATTAAAGGAGAACTCAAGAAAGAAACATGGGTGGATATATTAAAAGGTTGAGAATTTGTTTTGCAACAGTGGGTGGCATTTGTTTTATTTTAAACAGAAAGTAATATTTAGTGAAACTGATTAAATCTACTTAAAAAATAAGGAGCCTTTTCTCAAAATCTGTTTTTGTAATAACAGGCATAATTTTTCCATTTAGACAAAAGCAATTTTTTTGTGATTTTTTTTGACTCTGCCACTCAGCATTCTTTATTATAGCTCACTAGATCTAAAAATCCACTTATAATGCAAACAGTAGTGATTCGTTTATATATATTGCTTTACCTACTATTCTTTTTATGATAATTGAATAATTAAGAGACTTGTGTTCCAAATATCAACCTCACTCAAGGAAAGCTTGTAACTTTTCTAGACCCTATTTCACTGACTTTTGAAGTATAGTAATTCCCTACGTTGCCTTTACTGTCATTTATAAATATTTCAGTTTACCAAGATGCTTCAATATTTGTAAAAATAGTTGAGCATTTGTATCCAGAACTGAATTGAATTAATTCTTTAAAGAGAACCAATAGTAGGCAGATATGGATATGGATAAAGACATATCCAAAGTATGAATATCTGAGGGCAGGAAAGGTATATCACAGCTTCAGAAAAAAAAGAGTGAAAATTTGCATTTCCTTTCCTTTTTACTCCTTTCTGATCCTTGAGCTGATCTGATAGTACCACACACATTGGATGAGTGTAAGTGTTCCTTATTCAGTGTTTCAAATGACAATCTCTTACGAAAATGTGGTCATAAACAGAAGTTACATCTTAACGTGTTTCTGAGTATCCTTTACTCTACTCAAGTTAACATCGAATATAAGCCATTATGTAAATGCCCTGTAACAGAAATAAATATAAAAAGAACTATGGTATGAAAAGGACAGTCATTAAATATAGCAACACATCTTAAATTGAGACTCAAATTAAGACTTTTCATGTGTGAAGATATACATAACTTTTCAGAAGCTATTTGGGAATCTTGTTTTGTTAAGCAGAAATCCAAGATGCTTAAATTAAGGTGGGTGGGAAGTGGAAGGGGATTAAAAAAAGAAATAAGGTGTATTATGTATATGTATCTACTCCCCAAGATGAATATAAATATGTACTGCAAATATGAAAAAAAAGAGAAAAAAGTAAAATAAAAAATTGTATTTTAATGTGAAAATTGTTCAAAATATAATAAAATGCTTAATTGAATATGAAATT
>RJWT010014490.1:0-21040 GCA_004365215.1 Cuniculus paca | reverse complement strand
GTGACTGTTTGGTTTTCTTGGCCAGTGCTGGCTACAGGTATTTGATGGTGGCCACTGGGTGTTCTGGTGCTTGGCTAGCCCCTGCCTCCTGATCAAGCTGGTTACTGGTGGAAGCATCCTCTGATGAGAACTAATATCTTAATAGTATCTAAACTTGCAATTCATGAACATATGCACATCTCTCAATTTGTTTAGGTGCCTTTACCAAAGCAACATTTTGTAATTTTCAGTGCATAGGTCTTACATACATATTTAATGTATTCTTGTTTCATTTTAAATTGCTTAAATTTTAACTGCTTCTTTTACTTTATTTTTAAATTTTTCATTGCCAATATAGAAAAATATTTGCTTTAATATATTGACTTTATAACCCATGACCTTGCTAAGTTTACTTAGTAGTTTTAAGCTTTTAAAAATAAATTCCTTAGAGTTTTCTACATAATTATGTTTCATTTAACATGGTGTGTGTGTGTGTGTGTGTGTGTGTGTGTGTGTATTTGATCTTTAGTTTATTTGGTTTTTATAGTGTTGGGGACTGAACCGAGGACTGTGTGAATGCTAGGTAAACCATTTTACCACAGGGCTGTTTCCAGCCTGCCCACATGACTTTTTAACGCAATGGTACTTAGTCTAATTCTTGTTTTAAGAACTGACCAATAGAATTATTATTTCCTCATTTTTGGTAAATTCATGGGAGATATCCTTTATGGATGGGAATGTGTTGATTATACTGTAAATTTGTAACCAGTTATCACTGGGAGTCTTGATAGATTTCTTGATAGATAGATGACTGAAAATATGATAGGTTGATAGATGTTTCTTGATATTTCTGCTTTTTAAAAAAAGAGGCAGAAAAACTAGGAGAATAAAGGCCAAACAACAAATCAAGGTATAAATGATTTGAAGGAACTATGAGTTGGGCCAGTCACCTGACTGACTTCTTGAAGCAAATGTGTGTACTTTGACAGTGTGTGCTAAGATATCCCACTCAATGATTCATTTCTGTGGGCAAACGTCATCGAACTCCAGGGACTCTTCAGTACCAAGCAGGATGCTGTAAACCTTATAGGCATTAATATGGCTTTCTTCATAGCTCCTTCAGATGATTACATGGAAGAACAACTTGAAAATTGAATGACAGTCTAAGAAACATATCTGTAAAAGGAATTTGGATTTAGGGATCAAAATGTTAGAAATCAAAATGATGAGCTCTTAGCCTGAGAGAAATGTGTCATGGCATTTTGGAAAGAGTAAAAGCTTTGAACTTAGGTTTCAAACAACTCTCAAATAACTCTCATTTTTCTGTAGACACACTTTCTACTCTCTCCAACACATTCTGTATGCTGGAAGGCCAGAAAGCTTTGCTCTCTTGCTTTTGGTTGAAAGTTACTGACAAGTAATCAGAGGGTGGGAAGTAAGATCTGGGTGTTTATTTTCCCAGATCCTTCTCTGCTGAGCTGCATTTTGAACATGACTGCTCCTAGTTGATGATCTTCTTCTCTGACTGTCTTTTCAAGCTGTGGTAACTACTGGTTCTTCTTTCCCTTCATACCCAAGAATGGTAAAAGGTTTTTGCTATTTCCAGTCATGGGTTGCTTTAGCATCCCTCAGAAGTTTTTATAATTCCATTAATACTCTAAAATAGTCTCTTTGTTCAACTTTAATAATATCTTTCAGAGATGTTATCTGGACTTTGACCATTGGATGAACCTATTCACTTAATAGCTTTGGAAATTTGAGCATGTTATTTAATCTCCCAAGTCTCAGTTTTTTCATTTATAAAATGGGGATGAAAATATCTGTTGTAAGAACAGTGATAATTTGTGCATATAACACATAATAGCTACCCAGTAACTAGTAGTTGTCATTATTATTTGCAACCACTATGATATAAAGACTGACAGGATTATGTCCTCAGTAGCAATCCTAGTAAAATTGTAGAATACATTACTATTTATTCAGAAGTACAAAACTAAGGAGAAGAAGCTAAGGCAACATTATATAAACAGCAAGAAGTAGGGTATAAGATTTAGCTATTACAAATTGTGCTGCTATAAACATGGGTGCACAAATAACCCAAATGCCGATAATCTGCGGAATGGATAAAGAAGATATCTTTTTATACAATGGAGTACTACTCAGCTATAAGAAAGATAAACTTGAGACTTTTATAGGTAAATGCATACAATTGGAGGCCATATTCATAAGTGAAATAAATCAGAGATACTCACATGTGTAAATATCATATTGCCTTCCTAGTGCAAAAAACTGAAAAAGTAAGTAAGATCCAAAATGTACAATAGATATTGTGAAAGTGAAAGGGAAAGAAACTACTCAAAAGGAAAGAACAACTGGGATAGGGAAAAGGAGAAAAGAAAGAAGCAAAAATATTATATGTCTATATATTCATATATATATATGCATAATATATATGTATATACAAGATAGTTACCTCTACTACTAATCTCTGTTAGTTCATCAAAAAGAACAGTTTGTGCTTTCATTGTTTGATTGTTTGATCATTTTTTTTCATGCCTATGTCTTGTAATCTCAACAACTTTGAAAATAACAATACACAATGTATTAACTAGTGTTAATTTCCTATTATTTTGTTTGGAAATTCTGTATCATTGCTTTTATTCTTTTTTTGTTTTTAAAAGAAAAAAGAAGGATGTACATATTAATGTATGTGAAATAAAAGTTTTGATATTTTAATATGAGAAGGCAGCTATAGCTTTAGGGATCTGTAGACTGATGGTAGGATAGAGATGTATAGAGGTATGCACCTTGTTAGAAAACAGCTGGCTTTCAGGAGAGTAAGAATAGTGCCATGTATCACAACAGAAATATTTGAATGGAAATGCACTGAACTGTGTGTCAAGTCTTCAGAAAGGTAAAAGTATAAAAGAAAAAAGATATTGAAATTCACAGGCATTTTCTTCAGATCATCCAGCCAGCCAGGAAGAAAGGATTCTTGACCCACAAGTCAAGTCTGGTGAGGATGCAAGGCTTATAGCTGTTGGGATCTTGATTGTCTCCAGCTTGCTTCTAGAACACCACTTGATGCCCAAAATTGTTCTGGGTGGCTGCCCTTTTGTTTTCCATGTTCCAGCCTCTTCCGGGGATCCCACAACTTGCTATGATGGGAAAGCACTTTTAGTTGACTTCCTGCTCCCTTCTCCTCAGGGTACAATGTGTCTACCTGAATAGAGGGATCTCCGTAGACTCAAGTACAGTTCCCCACCTGTAATGGAGTCTCCTTCCTCAGGTACCCTCAGGCCCTGTCACTGACAAACTCAACATGCAAAACCCCTCTTCTTTTGAAGTAAATCACCTCCAAGAGATCATCTGCAATTAACTTCTCTCCTGAAATTTACTTTCTAGTGAGTGCCCCTACCTTGAAAATTATTCAACATGTCACATGTATCTGTTTAAGTTCTTCTCTCAGGAGGCTCAACTCCCACATAACTTTAAAGGATAAATTTAGAAACAAGAAGCCGTCAGACCTAAGCAAATCTTAGATCCCACCCAGCTTCTGAGAAATCCTACTTGCTCTACAATTATTTTTCCCAGCAGGTAGATAAAATGATGTAATCATTTTCTATACTTAATTATGTTCAAAGGGAGAGAAAACCCGAGAAAAAGACCTTGTGTTAGCCAGGGTAGGGAAGAAATTCAGAGAAAGGATCTAGCTACTCTGAAATTCTAAGTGGTAGATATCTTATGAAGGTTGTGAAGATCACTAGGTTGAATACTTTACCTGTGAAATTGCATTTAATCTTGATGAAAAAGAAGCAAAAGTGATATCTAAATATACAGGACCCTATGACTTTACAGGGAGTTCCATGGGAACTCAGATCTTAAAAAGACAAAACTAGATATCAAAGAATGAATATAGAGAATGTTAATACTTGCGCAAATGATGTCATAAAAGCAAAAGCTCCAGATAAACTGTGACTTGCATAGCTTGCTCAGAATCTCATCAAAAGACAAGAAATTCTGTATGGAACAAGCTGAAGAGTAAAAAAAGACAGAAGCAAATGTTTTGAGTAAATGCATTCAAAGTGATACAAAAACTCTTGGGATTCCATTTGCTATGTTAAGGAGAATGACTTTATGAATGGAAAGGATAGAAGAGAAGAAAAACAAAAGAGTATGGAAGCCCAAACTGGCAAAGAGACTGCAAAGTAACCACAAAGTTTCATGCCTCTTAGCCCCAGAACATTATATTCTAGGAAACTGCAAGACCTTGCAAATGTGATTGTTGTAACACTGTTAGTTACCCAGAAAAAGCTATGAAAATAGATGACATGTCAGAAGACTAGAATCTGCTAGGAATAGTTAAGATTTTCTAAATGGGGAAAGGTGGGTTCCATAGATGGATTGTAAACCGAAACATTTATGGAGGTTAGACAATAACTAAAAAGAGTCAAGGTTGACCGTGTCCTTTTTGGGGAGCAGATGGCAAAAGTTCAAGTCAAATTTCAGTAATTCTAGGGAGAGTATTATTTGAGTAAAAATTTGTGCTCCAGGTCAATAGATGGATCAATAAATCAATACTGAACAACAGGGAGGCCTGTATACTCTCTTCTCTGGCCACTTAAACTTTTAGATCCCTGAAATGAATTCAACAATTGCCTATGTCTTACCACAGAGTATACTGAAAACGATAATTGCTTTCATCTTAACTCTGTGTTTTGGTTGATATGCTAAGATGAAAACTCTTGTGTTTTGATTAATATAGGTAGAAGATGGCAAGCAGTAGCTGGTGGGCCATATCTGCTAGCTGGTAGTCTGCATGATGCAAATTGTATTGGAATACAGCCACACCCATTCTTTAACACATCCTCTCTGGTCGCTTCCTATAGACAAGGGCAAAGGAAAGTATAGTATTGCAACAAAGATTTTCTGATCTGTAAAGTCAAAAATATTTACCATTTGGTCTGTCACAGAAAAATGTATCAATTTTCTGAGACAGATAAACATCGTATCATTTTAGTGGCCTTACTACACTGTTGAATGATACCAAACTTGTTAATATTGATCAATGAAAATCCAAAGCCTATATCATATGAATGTATGCTTCTTGAATCCCAAATTGAAACAATTGATTTATGAAACCAAAGAGTAGGATGTAAAGTTTATGTTAGATAGAATTCAGCTTATTATTTTATAACTTTTTGTTCCATGTGCTGATAATACCTTCCAACATTAAGTCCAATGCATACTACTTTTGATGTCAACCAATGTGAGTCCTCATAATGGGATAGCATTCAGAGACCTGAGCCCAAATGGAAACTCAGATGGTCAAAGGTAGATCTAACTTAAGGACAAGTGCAGGGTGAACCACCAGAAAGAATTAAAACTCAAAGTTAAAAAAGTCATGTCCATCATCAATGTGCTGGACAAAGGCAGAATCTAAGGCAAGCGAAAGAACAAGAGATCAGGAAGTGAATGAATAGAGACAAACTGGAAATGAGAGCAATGTGAGAACAAGGCAAGAGTCCTGTTAAAAGGACCAAGGTATCCAGAGCTCCCTTCTGGATGCCTCCTACTGCGATGTGGGAGGAACTAGCTGAAGATATGAAGATTAGGGTGGGTTGGTAGGAACAAGTACAGTCATGTACTTCATTTAAGTCCTTATTTAGGATTATCCTATGTAATATTTGATGAGGCCAGAGTATCATTAAGTTCACTTTTTAAAAACTGTAGTAAGAAACATAAAATTTATCACTTTGATCATTTTTCAGTGTACAGTTCAGTAGCATAATGAATCTTCACAACTTTGTGCAACAGAACCCCAGAACTTTTCATCTTGCAAAACTGAAATGCTACACACGTTAAACAACAACTTTCCAAGTCTCCCTATAATTTTACTTTTAAATCAAAAAATTACCAAAGCATTCAAACAGAAACACTAACAGACATTTAAGAAAAGGCACTTTCAAAAGCAAAACAAGAAGAATAGAGGCAATTTGGTAGATTTTTGTTCTTTACTAATTAGTATCATCTTTTCCATTTATGATTTTGAAGAGCAAAATTTAACTCTCTCATTTCACAGCTTAGCATTGAAAAATTAAAGCAAAGACCCAGATTTTTGGCTCTTGATAGAAGGATTCCAGTTAGTGTCCCTTGTAACTGTCAATGGCTTCTGAAAGAAATTTAGGAGGACTTATCTTTTCTATGAAGACATAACTCAGAGCTTGCTTCTAAATAATCAATTCCTATTGTTGCCTTACTTCCTGCACCTAAAGAAATTCTCTGGAGTTTTAGAATTTCTTCTCCTCGGATTCTCTGTTTTTCTTATTTTCATATAGTAAAGCCCAGGAGGAGATTACTATGGCATGTGTTCTACATTTTGCAGTAAAAAATTTGATCATTTTCTTTGACCTGATAAGAAAGAACTTTCCAGTCCTTAAAAATTACCTGCATTCCTTAAGTTTATTGACTAAACCATTCTTCATACATGAAATTCTAGGATAAATTCTAGTTGGTGGTTTTTAAAAAGATATAGATTGGTATATTGAAAGCAATAGGAGTAATTAATCTGTATACAACAATCCAACTTTTTTTTATGGAAATATTCTGGTTCTTCCCAAAGATATACACTGTTTAAAAATTTCAGAAATGTTTAAAATTTCAAAGATAAAAATTTCCAAAGACATATGTTGCTTAAAAATTTCAAAATTAGAGTAAAAATGAATGTCTGTCTGCAATTGAACCCAAAACACATGGTGCTTTATGTATTGAAAAAATAAAATAACAAAATTTATCAAGGGTTTTTGTGTATCAGTTCAGCAGCCTGTGTCTCTAACCTGTCAATCATCTGGTAGAGATGTGACATTAATGCTGGAGCTGTGTGGCTCGGATTCTAGGACTTGGGCCCCTAACAGCTATCTCTTCTGCTTGCCAGTGGTATTCCCTTGAGCTAAGTATTTTATTTCTCTGAGCCTCGGTTTCCTCATCTTGAATGCAGAGACAATACTCTTCAATTTTGGAATAACTACAAATGACAGAGCATCACACACATTGCACAGAACATCCGAAGTGCCTCCTGCATGCCTGAGATTCAGAGGATGTTTGGTAATTGACAATGTCATCATTATAATTACATTAATTTTTTGAAGTTTTGGTTTTGTTAAAACACACATAAAAATGTATTATCTTAACCATTTTAAATGTATAATTAAGTAGTATCAAGAACATTCACCTCATCTCAAAAAGGGAAGGGGGATTATAGCTAGGTATAAAGGCCCTAAATTCAATCTTCAGTACTGCAAAAAAAAAAAAATTCATGTTGTTTATTAACTATCTCAATCTGTTTGGCTGCTATAACAAAATACACTAGACTGAATAATTTATAAATTATAGAAATTTATTTCTCATAGTTTCTCATAGACTGAATACTTTATAAGTTATAGAAATTTATATTTCATTGTCCATGATCAGGTCATCAGTGGGTTCTGCATCTGGCAAGGGCTTGCTCTCTGCTTCATAAATGGCCCCTCTCGCTGTGCCCTTACACAGTGGAAGAA
This sequence comes from Cuniculus paca, assembly GCA_004365215.1. NCBI lineage: Eukaryota > Metazoa > Chordata > Mammalia > Rodentia > Cuniculidae > Cuniculus > Cuniculus paca. The sequence continues at coordinate 13,505 of RJWT010014490.1, read as the reverse complement.
TAGAATGTAAAATAGTCAGCTGGCTCCCTAGAGCCTCTTATTTAGAGTCACAAAGCTCACTCATGAGGGCTCTGCTGCCATGGCTTAATCATCTTCTAAAGTCCTCATTGTTTAGTGCTATCACACTGATGATTAAGTTTCAACATATGAATTTTTATTCCAACTGTAGCAGCAACCATAGCCCCATCCCTCATGATATTAGTTGTCAGTGTGGCTTCTAAGCACTGTTTTGAAAAAGAAACCTTGATTTACCCCCTCTCCAGGGTGTTTTTTTGTTCTGTTTGTTTTGTTTTTGTTAACCAGGAATTGAACTCAGGACCTTGTGGCAGGCGCTGTGCCACTGAGCTGTATCCCTGGCCCTGGTGTGAGCTTTCATCGCTATAGATTGCTTCTTTATCTCTCAAAATCTTTCGAAATTTGGTCATATTTCTATGTGTCTAGATTTTGAAAACCCTTCCTGTGAAATGTTCAAGCCACCAGACTAATTCTAGCATTATCTAATGTTCAAAGCTGTAGAGGTGGGTGTTAAACAGACCTGCACAGCTACTCCAGGGTGAAATTAATTCTCAAATACCCTCCCCGACACTTTGCAATGTCTTCCCCAGTGATGTTTCTGACTGCTGCCCTGCCAGCCTCTGCTAATGGAGGTTTATAAAGGCCTTCACGATTCCTATGGTAACCCAGGAGAAAGGCTGTTGCCATGGGGACTAGCCAAGCCTATACAAACCTTCATCAGACAGATGAGAATGATGTGAGAATGAATCCTTTGCTAGTTCACCTTCAGAAATTGGTAATAATTAGCTGTTTTTAGAAAAGAATTCATCATTTCTTTCAGGTGGAGACTCATTTATATTTTCAGCTTGACACTAGGATTATTCAAAAGCTTGCTTGATGATCTCAGAGTCAACTAGAGAGTGAAATGGCTAGTGATTGAACCGCTCCCAAATTTCTACGATGTTACCAACCACAGAATAATATTTACCACAAGCATGTGAACTTCAAATTGTTTTAAAAGAATAATGTGTTTTCTGAAATGAATTAACCCTAAATGTATGTGTATTAATGCATTCCCGTCGTGTTTTACAATTGGATCCGAGAGACTTTGAGCTTCTTAAAGGCAGGATCTGTTTTATTGCCTGTCATATTCCCAGCATCTAGCATACTGTCTTGCAATATTAGGGGCTAAATAAATGAATGAATCAAAATACACCCTCCTGTTGACATGGCAGAGATAGCAGGTTTTGGTGTTCAAGTATGTAATGTATAGAAGCTACCTTTAAAAACAGTACTGTCATTTATTAAAAGACAACTTGTGAATGCCTACCAGATTCATTCATTCAGTGATGGAACACTTCTTGCTTTTAGTTCACTCGAAAAATACTGATGGAGCTACTTTTTGGGGAGATCACATGGAGCAGAACAAGGTCTCTATCTTCCTGTAGCTACTGATCCATAGGGAGACGTAGACACACAGTCCTGTCAAGGTAAAATGCATCACTGTTAAGGTAGAAGTATAGAATATTTAATTCTCACTGGGTGTCAGGGAGAGAAGATAAGTTTCAGCTGGGTCTTAAATGTGATTAGGATTCCCACAGGCAAATAAGGTGAGTGAGAGCTGATTGTGAGAAGTAGATGAGGCATTTAAGGCAGGTGTTAACAGAGCACTGAAAGAATATTTAAGTATTCTTAGGTAGCTGAAGTAAAGATTTTCTTTATTTATTTTAAAAAGCAAAACAGAAAAAAGGATAGAAAAGGTACAGAATTTCAAAAAAAAAAGTAGGAAATTAACACTAATCAATATACTGCATATTGTTATCTTAGAAGTAGTTGCTCAGGTTACAAGATTTAGGAATGAAAAAAATGATCAAACAATGAAAGCACAACTGTTCTTCTTGATGAACTAACAGAGATTAGTAGTATAGTATTGAAGTAAAGGTTTTCTGAGGGATGAAGCAGGAAGCTGATTTGTAGCCAGGTTAGGACAATCCTAGCATGCTTTTCTTAACCAAGTTCTCCTCCTGGCATCCAGAGCCTGGGCGTGGTGTGGGGTCCAGGAATCAGGGCTGGGAGTGGGTCAGTCCCCAGGTGTGGGGTGTATGTTTTACACATGTCCTTCGGGTGCAGGCACTGAGCAGGAGGGGTGGAGTGGGGTCACACAGAAGGAAGGAATTGTTTCAAACTGCTCTTGTGTTTTTGACATGCTTTCAAGACTTTTGAGTCCTTTCTTACTTTTTTGGTCCACAGATGCGCCTGGTTTGTCTCATGCTTTCATTGTCCTAGTCCTGGAAACTTCTATCTTTCTAAAAGAATCTGGAGTATGTCATTTTAGAAAGCAAAATATGGATATTAGGTACAATCATTGCTCTGGATGTCGCATAGCTTCTAGGTCCTCTTGGCGAAAAAAGCTAGGAAATTACCCAGATACATATCCATCCACTCACACCAGTCTAAATCTACTTATACTAAACTCATGAATTTACATTGACAAGTCCAATTCCAATTGAATACATTTCCATAATTAAAACTCCTTTCTCTGAAAAAAAAACAAATTCTCAATATATCTACACTCAGTTCTTCCGTGTAACTACTACTAGTCCTTATGGCACCTTTAACTGAGGTGGGGAGATGTTTCCTTTCTGATAAATGCTACTGGTGCCTGGGTGCATAACTTTGTGAGAAGGTGGACTCCAGACCTCACTCCCTTTTCAGCCCATAGCCTTGTGCAGTGAGCACAACCTGCAGTTGTGCTGTGAACAATTTCAGAGTCTGTACTCTTGACAGCTATCTCATAATTCTTCTTTAGGTAGAATTAAAGTTAGTGCGGGACACTGATAGAAATGCCCTCAAGATAAAGCAATTTGGGCTCAATAAACCATTCCATCTTCATTTTTTTCTTAATGAAAGTCTTGTGTGTGGTTTGTCTAAAGCTAGTTAAATTTTTAGAAATATGAAGCTCAAAGAAAATTTGGATGTGTTATCCTGTTCTGCTGTGCCCTGGTGTTACTGCAGCTGGCACATGGCACACCTTTGGGTTCAGAAAGTTTAGAAAAGATAAACTTAGGGGCAAATCTCTGAAGGATAAAACACCATGGATCAGAAGATGTGACTAAAAGAAGGGAAAGAGAATTCTAAATGTATCAGTCCAATAATGAGTAAAAGGAAGTTGAGGGGACCCCGACTGGCAAGTAAATAATTTCAAGGGGATTATGCAATTTCTCAATTTCCTAAATATTTGAAAGTACTCTTGCAAGGAGTAAGAAATTATTATGGTTCAACTTCAATGTCACTTCGTTCATGAAATCTTCTTTAATGCCTACTATTGTATTCCCACAGGTCCAGCCCCAAATCATAGCAGAAATGTGGGTGGAGCTATCAAAAAGCTGAACTGAAGTAGAGGGAAAGGAAAAGCTCATTAAGAATTATTATGAGGGCACAGGGCACAGTGGTTAGAATAATAGTATGTACCAGGTACTTACTATGGGTCAAGTATTGTTCCACATGTTTTACATCTGCTTGCTCACTTTTTCCTCATAGCCACACTATGAGTAAGGAGCTATCTCCGTCATTGCTGTGGTTTAGATAATAGACACAGAAACACTGAATAACTTACCTAGGGTCACATAATAATAAAGTGGTCATGTGGTTATTTCAACCAAAGTCAGAAAGTAAACCCTGAGAGCTTGACTCTGGGGCCCCTATCACTGTACTATGCCACTGCTGATGATGGGAAGGGGATTGAGGTCTTCTAACAGTCACCTCTCCTCCAGGAATCCCTGATTGTCAAAGAGCAAAGTGGTCCATCAAGAGGTTGGCCAGAGATGAGTATGAGCATTTAGAAGACCAAGGGCAGAAGAGAGGCAGGTGCTTACAATAACAGAACTAGGGCTAAACTGAGAGGTGGTCACCTTTGGAAAAAAGAATCTCTAAATATTTGTTCATTATTTATTTAGTACATTCTGGGAGCATCTGATTTTCAAACAATGAAAATGGCGTACTCCTACCTTTGTGTTAAAAAAAAAAAGATTTATTGTCTTCTTCTCAATGTATCCTCACACTTATTTGGGATTTTACAGGAATTGTGATTATCAGAATCAGATTGTTTTGGGGAGGTATATTAAAGAGCTTAAACTTTAGACAATAAAGTAAATCGCTCCTGGTGAGCAACACTTTACTATGTAATTTTCAATTTTAGACTATTAGTTAACTGGTCTCAGTATTGATGGTACATCTAGTAATTGTACTATGTACTTTGCACATGAAAAGAACTAAAATACTCACATTGGCTTGGTTAATTTCTAGCTAAGCATATTTTTAAAATTTCTACTCCAATGTACTTCCTCTGTTGGTTTTAGCAGGTCCAGCTTATTTGATCCTAATTACTTAGGGAGTCAGGAGGAAAAGTGACTGAGTGACACCATGTTCTCATTTATTCCAGCGATGTTTTATCCCTTATAGATTGGTATCCCAGGCAGTTAGAGCTAGAATTGGTTACATCAGGCTCTAAAGAGCCTGACTGTTAACCTCTTTAACAGACCTATGAAAGTCTGAATCCCTTCCTTAGAAATGATAGATAGGCTGGGAAATTTGGGTATGGTGCAATGGTTTGAATATATCCTCCCAAATTTCATGTGTTGGAAACTTAAACTATACTATTCATATGTTAAAGAATTTGGAGATGAGAACGGTATGAGGTAATGAGGACTAGATGAGGTCATGAGAGTAGGAACTTCATGATGATATTTAACCATGTTGACTTCATAAGAACAAGAAAAGAGAGCTGACTTAGCACACTTGCTCTGTCTTGCAAATGATACTTTTTGCCATCTTACGATGCTGCACCAAAGCCCTCACCAGATGCTGAGAAGATGCAACTTTTATAAATTAGCCAACTTAGTATCTTATTATAGCAATAAGTGTGGACTAAGACATATGGTGAGCAGTGAAGTGAGCTACTAGATGAGAACATGGAATTCTGACATGTTATGTCTTTCCTAAACATTGGAGTCCAGAGCCTAGTTCAGCTGATTGAGCCCTATGATGAGTTCCTGAGCCTGCATGGTTGAGATGAAGAGATACATTAGACTTTCCCACTTTTGGAAGCTGCAATCTATTTGGTAAATGTGTGAATACCACAAGTAAAGATAAGAGACAAATGGCTTCCCAGGTTGTGGGAAATATAAGTCTTGTCTCAAGGTACACTGTAGTTCTTCTTGGAGACTTATCTTCATCAAGCCATCATTATCATCATCATCATCATCATCATCATCCCATCACTATCACCATAATTACAAGGATTAGCAATTTATTGTAACTTCTAATGTGTCATATTCCACTTAAACCTCTGCCTTTGATCTATTTCTTTGACATTGTAGCACCACAGGATTTTTCTTGCATATTATATTGCAATCTGTTGCCCAATATATTGCTCAATATGTATGCATTGGAAATAGGGAGAAGAATCAGTTAATTCCAGCTCAGTCTGCCACATTGCTGGTTTTCCCTCACAGAAATCCACTTAACGAGCACTTAGTGGTTGTTGATTGTTTGGAAGGCACCACTGTAGGAGTTAGGCATAAGTCAGGCAAAGATCTTTGCGTTCATATAATTTAGATTCCTCCAGAAACTTACTCAGGACTTATTATGTGGAAGGGAACCATTCTAGGCTTTACATATATTAACTCATTAAATAACCACAACCACTGTGAGGGAAGTGCCATATTGTCTTAATTTTACAAATAAGGAGTCTAAGGTATACAGAGATTACACAGGTAATGACAAGTAGGACTAGGGTACAACTCCAAGTCATGCGAGTAGTAAGTTCATACTTTTGCCATTACTTTCTGAATTTATGGTGGGCTCTTAAAAATTATTTTTTGAATAATTAAATAAAATGAACAGTCATGCTCTACTGTATCATCTGCCATTTGCCTGTCCTGTAGTACAGGAACCCCTAACCTCCAGTACCCATTCTGTGAATTGTTAGGAACTGGGACAGACAGCAGGAGGTGTGCAGCAGGTGAATGAGCACAGTTTCATATGTATTTACAGCTGCTCTCCATTACTCAAATTACTGCCTCCATCCTGCCTTCTGTCAGATCCACAGCAGCATTAGATTCTCATAGGGATGCAGATCCTACTGTGAACTGCACTATAGGATCTAGGTTGTGCACCCTGAGTCATACAGAAACTATACCCCCAACACTCACACTTTCCCAACACCCCCACCTCCCATCTTTCTCCCCCTTCAGTCTACACCTCAACTCCCACCCCACCCCCCAATATGTGGAAAAATTGTCTTCCATGAGACTAGTCCCTGGTGCCAAAAAAGGTTGGGGACTACTGCTCTAGTAGTTTCTGAGCTCCTTGAAGGTAAGAGCACTGTCTCCTTTGACTGTATCTGTAGTGCACAGGACCTGCATGGAATACCTGCTTGGTAAAATGTTGAGCACTGGGGTTAATGAACTGTCGAAGGCTCTCAGAATGACAATGCTTCTCAACTTTGGCATACTGAAAGAGTCACCTATGAGCCGGGAAAAATGAAGACACCGTGACTGTACGTGAGTCTGCACAGGCCCCACAGAGGGTCTGCGTACCTCCTCTGGTCTCTCTCCATAGGCACAGCCAGAGAACAATGCAGCCACAGGGCATCATGGGCTGCTGGAGGGTCACTAAAGTCTTGCAGTTTGGATGTTTTGAAGCATCATTTTAGAGAAAACCCTTGAAATCTATAAGGAATGATTTATTCCTCAGGGAACCGCAGGAAACTGCCTTCTATACATAGAGTAACTCACACTTCTAGAGTCTCAAGGTTGTCATCTCAGATTTGATGTCCCATAGATTGTCATAAAGGCACTGTTTCCTGCCATCTAACCTCGTTGAGCAAGGCACCAGCAAACTTCTTTGAACTCATCTTAATTTCCGTTATGAGCAATGGTTCGAATAGCTGCATGGATTTGGGGGAGGGTGTTAATATAGGTGTTTACACTAAAATGCTTCAGACAGCAGAAATTTAAAAAAGTGGAAGGCTAGTATGTAATAAAGTGTACACTGGGGTAAAGAACCCTTCCCCTTAATTAATCCCCAGTGTTCTCATCCGCTAACTGAGAAGTTTGGGGTAGATGATTTCTAAAGGCCTTTCCATATGATGTGTAATAATATCTATTATATATTATCAATCTATCAATACCTACCAAGCATTTCGGCACTCTAGCATCATTGTTTCTACTAGCTAATTCTCAGAATGAAGTGATGACATAGTCATTACATTCCAGAGAGGTGTACAACTTATTCATGCATTTGATATCTGTCAATAGCTTATTTTGTTCCAGGCTTCAAGCTGCATAGTGGATACTTTGCTAGGTAGTAGTACCTAAGTTGTCTACTGCCACAGAGACCAGGAATAATGGGACAGGAATCAATCCTAGGTATGTTAACTGAAAGGCAAGCTCTTTCCTCTACTTGTCACATTTTTCTTCTAAGAGTCCAAGTCTTTAAAATACATGTGCAGTCACAGACTTTGTTCCTAATTCCTTGTAACAGCGGTTTCTTGGGGCCGTGTATTAGAATCATCCAAAACCCTACCTCAGTCCAATTAGGTAAGCATCTCTGGAAAACATGGAGGGAGAAATCAATGTTTTATTTTAATAAATCCCCAGATGATTCAAATGTGTTGCCAGAGTTGAAAACCAAATCCTCTAAGGTTTAATTTTATGAAAAGAAATTTCTAATTGTGGTAAAGTTCACATATAAAGTTACCATTTTAAGTGTGTAGTTTAGTGGTATTAAATAGAGCCACACTGTTATATAATCATTCCTCCCTAAAGTTTTTCATCTTTCCAAATTGAAGTACCTATTAAACAACTTCCCATCCTTTTCTCCCTCCAGTCTCTGACAACCATCATTCTATCTTCTGTCTTTATGAATTTACCTTTTCTTTGTATTTCATAAAAGTGAAGTCATACAACACTAATCTTTTTGTGACTGATTTAATTCACTTAACATAACATCCTCCATATCATCCAGGTTGTAGTGTATAAGAATATTCTTATTTCTAAAGTTGAATATTTGTATATACTACATTTTATTTATCTATTTATCCATCAATGGAAATTTTGGTTGCTTTCAATGTTCAGCTATTTTTAATAATGTTGCTATGAACATGAGTGTACAGATCACTTATTAAGACCCTATTTTCAATTTTGGGGCATATAAAACAAGAAGTAGAATTTCTAACTAATATGGTTATTGTACTATTAATAATGAGAAATTGTCACATTCTTTCCAGAGTGACAGTGCCATTTTACATTCCCATCAATAATGCACAGGATTCTCAGTTACTCCACATCGTCACCCACACTTGTTACTTTACATTTATTATTTTTGCTTATGGAAATCATCTTTGTGGATGCAATATTGTAGACTCTAATTTAAAACTCTAAATTTAGAAGGTGAGATTGTATGTTCTAATTTAAAATATATACGTAAGTGTATGTGTCTATTTCATCACATAATTTTAGTTACTTATAAGTTTTTAAATGATTTATTTCACTTTCACTTTGTATTTTTTTCTTTCATTTGAAGAAACTCTCAGGATTCAATTATGATCACTCAGAACTACAAGGAGCAAGGTGATGTTGAAGAGGTATTTCAAAGGAGCTCCGTTTTCAAGTTGTTTAATATCTAACTGGGAGCTTGCTGAGAACCTTGTTGAATATTTGTCTGGGCTCAAATCAGGCCTGCTCCTATCTAATGACTTATTGAATTGTTTACATCCTTGGAAGACAGAGATGGCTGAAAGCACACTACAGCCCAATGAAAGATGAGAAGGTATTCCATATAGAAAGGATAAATGGAGTGAATTATGGAGCTGGAAATACTGATGGGAGTTTGGAAAGAAGACTGACCTGATTAAATCTCAAATTCATGTTGAAAGAAGGCAGGAAATTAACACTAGGTTGGTCAGAGTTAGATGGGGAGGATCTTGGAACTCAGATGGAGCACTTGGGATTGCAAGGGCAGGTTGGAGATTTCTTTGTTAGAGCAGTGCACAGAGGGATCTAAGAAGGGCTTTGTTTAACGGGAAGGGTAAGAGAAGTGCTGTACTCAGTAAGTGATCAGCCGGCAAGAGCATCACCGAAGACACTAGAGCAAAAAAGTGAGCCTAACTTACACTTAAAGGAGAAAGTGTCAGCTTTGGAGACAGGTAAAAAATTGGTAACCTGAGAGAAGTTTCCTTCAGAACCATCGAATGAATATTCCAGTGATGAAGTAATTACCTCTTCATGAATTTTTTTTTATTATATGGAAAATGGAGTTCCTCAGTTTTGGTAGTAGTTAGGTTCATGTTTGCCTACAAGGGACAGAAAAACAGAAAAACCAAACAACAATAACAACAAAAAAAACCTTAAACAAGATATAAGTCTATTTTTCTGACATTAAAACCAAGTTATGAAATGAGCAGATCAACAATCACATAACTGGCTGAGGTTCCCATGGTCATATAAACTTGAGTGTGTGACCTTTGCTCTTTCTCTTCCTTTTACTTTCATCTGACTGTTAAAAGTCCCAGCTTTCTGCCTTTTTGTTCCCCCACAACCACAGCCAGTCAGGAGTAAATCCTGTTTTGTATCCGAGATATGTCTTGTCTGCCCGTTCACTTAAACCTCGACCTCAGCTTTCTCTTGTGGGAATTTGTCCCAATCTTCGCAAATGGTCTTCCAGTCTCTCCCCTAACATATGCCAATTTAGCCTTTTTAAAGAGGACATTACACCTGACTCACTGGTCTCTGATGATCTCCTGTAGTTTCTAGAACAGTTAAAACTCTTCAGCTTGATGTTCAGGACTCTGGGTCAGTTAACTAAAATATTTCCACCAAAAACAATGGCTTTATTTCAATATTCTCATTTTAATCTCACCTAACTTTCTAGGGAGATGACTTTTAGGTAATTTCTGTTTAGGGAAATGAATAAATAGGAGAAAATAGGAGTTGAAATATTTTCATATCCAAGGCCAATTACAAGCTAACTGCACTTCACCTTTTCAAATGCAGTTCAATTTTGTCTTAATAGATCAAGACTAGTTTTTAAGCCTACCAAAGATCCATGTTTTTGTTTTGTTTTGCTTTGTTTTGTTTGATTTTGTTTTGTTTTTAATTCTCTTTCATTCCCCACAAACCAGAGTTGAGAAGTCAGGGATAGGAACCCTGAAGAGGATTGACTGACAACCAGGTGCAGGCTGTCTGAGGTATGGGACAAACCTAAGAACTCATAGTTTTTTGAGGTCTACTTTGCTCTGGATGCTTTCTTCATCCAGAGACCCATATTTCCTGCTCTGTCCAGAGGGGAGAGTAAGGGATGGGTAATGGGAAGGGTGCTAGTGTTCTTTAGGAGCATCTCTGTGCCTGGTATCAGATAGATATTGATTAAAACCTAACTGTAATGTTCATTCTCTTGTGATACTGGCATTTGTCTCATATCTCTAGTCTTGGTTGCCTACCCCATAAAGTGGAAACTAATCATATTATTCTCTACCCTCATCATTATAAAGATCAACAATGCTGAATTCAACACTTTTTTGACCATATATAGCACCAGCTGGGTTCCTTAACAGAAAATTTTCAAAGTTCTGGAGGTTAAAAATCTAAATTCAAGGTGTCAGCAGATCCATGATCCTTCTGAAGGCTCTAGAGAAGAAATTTTTCTTGTCATAGCTTCTGGGATTTTCTGCAATTCTTGGCATTCTTTGGCTTGTTGGTGCATCAGTCCAATCTCTGTACCCACCATCACAGGGTCTGTGACTTTTTTCTTTGATAAAACCACCAGTCATTGGGTTAGTCTTATGGTTAATACATTGTGTCAACTTGAAAAGTTTAAAAGTTTAACTGAGAGACTCAGCAGGGAGCCAGGGTACTTACTTTGTAAATATCCTCATCCTGTGCAAAGGAGGACAAGGACATTTTGTGAGTGCTGCACCCACCCTGGGAGGGGGGGTGGCCTGTGTACAATTTAAGGGTAGAGAAGAGGCTTGCCTCGCCTTTTTGCTCTGGCTGCTGCCCTGAAGTGCTGTCCCTGTGCCATGCCACCTTGCCTTGGACCCAGCTGATTATGGACTGAAATCTCCAGAAACTGTGAGCTAAATAAACCTTTCCTTGCTTCACTTTGGTGTCAGGTGTTTGTCTCAGCAACGAAGGAAAAGTAACAGAAACAGTTAGCATTTGTGTAACCCAATATAACGATCTTAATTAATTACATCTACAAGGACATTATTTCCAAATAAGGACACATTTTGAGTTTCTGGGTAGACATAAATTTGAAAGAACACTGTAAGTCTTCTAAAAAGTAGGTAAGATAACACAGGCTGAGAGCCAAGCATAGTACTACTCTAGAAATACGCAGCAAATGTTGCTCTTTCTGCAGTTGCATGATTTACTCTTCTGCCTTCTTGACCCTCTTTCCCTATTCTGTCTCCAATTCTATAGACTTGAAGTTTGATTTGTTAAACTCTTCCTAGGCAAGAAAAGATCAACAAATTTAACAATGAATTTTAAAATTCTTCTCTCCAGGGAAAATTTTGTTTTTTTTGTTTGCTTTGCTTTGCTTCGTTTTTAACTTTTGCAGGGAAAGAGTAAAAGAAGGTGCTCAGAACAAAGTATCTCATTAAAATGACCCATGAATGGAAAATTGGAGATGTATTATTTTAAGGGATTGCAGGCATATTAAAAAATATTCCTTGGCCACTAGCAACTGTATCTGCAACTCAATTCATATTCAACAATTTAGCTGGTACCTTCTTGTATCAGGAGTCTATACGTGATGGTAGGAAATGATTTCAATAGGAGCAGGAGGAGCCCTCCAGGAATATGGAAAATGGACTCAAGGAAACATGGGAGAGATTTTTAGGGGACGGACTGGTGAAAAGGGCACCAAATGCCCAAGTTCTGGTCCAGCCCTGCCTCTGACTCCACCTGTGAATTTGACCAGGTCCCTTTCTCCATCTGGATCTGTTTCCCTTTATATGAAGTGAGGGATTTGGTCATGCAGAATTCCTGTACCACACGCCTGTGCAAGGACTTAGAGAAGAGCAAAGACTTAGGAGAGCTTTTAGAAAGGGCTTTTGAAAGCTTACCTCCTTCTTAATATTGCTATAAAAATTCTATACATTGAATTTGAATGATGAAGAATGCTGGAGACACATAGTGGTGATAGTTACACAATAATGTGTAGCCCTGAACTGTGTACTTTAAAACAGTAAATTTTGTGATGTATTTTTTTCTCACAATAACAACAAAACTCATAAACTTATAGCACAATACTTCATCATTTATTAGCTCTTCTTGTCTACTTTGCACATGTGATCTTCAGAATAGCTCTGGGAGGTAGATACAGTAAATATATTCTTATTTTACAGATAAAGAAACTGAGGTTTGAAGCAGGGTGCTCCTGACTACCCATGAAGTGTTGTTTCTAACATCCTAGAGTGAATTATACACTGGCTCCCTTCAAGAATGGAGATGTGTTCCTGGGTCGCATATCACCTGACACAATGCCACACACCGTGGGTGCTCAGTGACTAGCTTCTTGTGCTGGTGACTCAGACTTGGTGGAGAGGAAGGAGAAACTAACGCATAGCAGGTGATTCAGCCAACACATATTTATCCAGCACCAACTATCATGTGGCAGGCACTGATCAGCTTACCATGAAGGAAGTGTTCACAACCACTGCCCACAGGAACTCAGTCTTATGAGAAGCCAGGCACTGAAGCAAAAAGTACCTAAGTTTATTTGAACAAACCTGCTATGGTGCTACAGGAGGGAGGTTCCAGGTGCTTTGAGGCTGAAGAGTGGGGATGCTTGTTAACACTGTGGGGCAACCAGAGAAGTCTGTGTAGAGGAGGTGAGGTGGCAACCGTGAGCTGGCAGAGGAGTAGGAAGGGGCTGGCACTAAGGGTGGATCATCAAAGGGCTCCGGGAAAGTCAGGGAGAAGACTATATGGGAAGGTTCTGTTTAACTTCCTTTGTTGTAATGTTAACTTCCTCAAAGGGCACTTTTGAAAACAGAAAATGGTTTCAGGAGCTGTTTTTTTTTTTTTGTTTTTTTTTTTTTGTTTTTGCCTCCTCACATTTGAAACTGGGCTGGATGGAAGAAGTTTAATGTGAAACTTTTAATGCACTGCGCGTTAATTAGCTAATTAATTAGCTGACAATGTATTAAATGTCAAAGGTGTTTAATGTCAAGGCAAAAGCTCAGGATCCTCCAGCCTCTTGAATGGATCCTAGGCTTTTAGCTTCATTTGTGAGACACTTTCCCTTGCAGTGACGCTCGGAGATTTAGAAATTCACCCTTCAATCCTCTTAGACACTGAAGGGTATACCTATTAGTGAGCTTGTGTGTTGAGGTAGACAAGCAGTATTTCGTGGCCTGTCCCCTTTCTTTTTTCTCACCCCTTTTCTGGGTCCCTCCCAGTGATAAAGACCAAGCCTCAGCAACTCTTTTCCTCTTCACACAA
>RJWT010014489.1:0-21045 GCA_004365215.1 Cuniculus paca | reverse complement strand
GCTGTCCTGTAATGCTCAAATTCCCTATCCTTTGGGCTTTCATCTTTTTTTATATTTTCACATTTCCTGAGAATAGTACTCACATTTTGTTTCTCCAATTTCTGCTTCTGTTATTTTCAGTAACAAATAGCACAGAGGTCATCAAGGACCAATGCTTTAGCCTTATAGTCTCTATTCAACTTAATTTCTTTCCTAAATATGGAGTATTAGTGAAGTCAGAGTGAAGTGCAGACTCAGGAAGATGACAGAGTTCAAGAGATGTTGTGATGGTTGACTGGATGTTTAGTGTAAGTCAGAAGTGCTGAGTGTGGTGGTATAATCTGGTCACTCCAACTACTTGAGAGACTGAGTCAGGAGGATTGCAGTTCAGGCCACCCTGGGCAATTTAGGGGGACCCTTTCCGGGGACCCTTTTTCAAAATTTTAAAAGATGTTAGAGATTATATAGTTCAGTGGTGGGAAGAGATTTTTTAAAAAAGGAGTTAAGGACAGAAAAGTAGGTAAATATACAAGCTAGAAAACTTACAAAGCTGCTGAGTATAAATATGTAAATGAGGGACAAATGTGTTAACTATTTGAACATTTGAAGAAATTTTCATTGAGAAATACATGTTGATATATAGGTTTAATGATAAAAAATAGAAAAGGTTTTTTGAAAATTAGCTTAAATTAAGAAAAGAAGGTACAAATTAAAGCTGCATGTATGCCAAATATACAAAGAACTGATACAATTTTTGTAACTGTCATCAATATTGACTTTTATATTGCCAATTAGTAAGGCTAAGGAGAGTGAAAAACTATACTCCCTATGAAAAAGAACAGACGGTAGAAAAAATGTTCAGCTTTTGCTAGTAAGTACACATCACTGAGGTTTTGGTTTATGAAGATAATCTCAATGCAGATAATACTGTAGAATGGTTGTCTACATTCTGTTACTTGAAAGAATAAATAATGCATAAAATAAGAACTCTGTGGTTATTGAACTCTTGCACCAGGTACTAATAGCTTAGGAAATATATTCCTATATAATTCAACTATAATTTAAGAGGAAATATGAATGTAAAGATCTTTATGGCTCCCTTGTTCAGCAAAAATGTGTAAGTAACTCAGAGTTGTTGTGAAGATCAGAATTAAATTACTCATCTGAACAACACAGTATAGTGCTTGAAACACAGTTAACATAAACTGAGACTTCTTGTTATTAGTATGTTAATGATGTAGAAATATATTTACTAAACATGGTTTAAAATATGTGAATGAAGATACAGTCTGTAAAGCTAGTGTATCCTGTTCTCCACGATAAAGCACTGGGAAGGCAGTAAGTGCTTTACTAGTAATGTTGGGGGATGTCCATAGCAAGTTTTAACATTTTGAAAATGAGTTACAGTACCTGCTCCACAGTAACCCACCACCCACTGAAATTTACTGAGTGCTCTTGTGCATGTCGAGCTATAATGGGTGTTAACCCAAAGCCTTAGCCATGCAGCAGAGAAACTGATTTGAAAGGAGAAGGAATCAGAAGCTCACGGAGAACCCTAAAATGTCATGAAAAGAGCACCAGTGTCCTTAGTTCTACCTTCTGGGAAGGCAGCATCAGGGAGATACTCAATTCATGGAAATGGATTGCCATTTACTGGAGCATTTTCATTTTCATATTGTGGAATGATTTGATGCTTAGTCATTTCTAGACTACTTGCAAAGAAAGTTGCAAGGGCTTCTCACAAGAAGTAAATGAAATTATAATTTTCATCTATTTACTTCAATAAGAAGTAAAATAAACAAATTTATACCATTTGATAACATTACTAAGTCTGGTCTTCAGGTTAGAAGAATTTCTTTTTTATAACATCAAAGACTGACAGGAGTGTTGCACAGTGTGATGTCAGGTTTTCTTTAGCATAGTATTTCTAGGTAATCACATAAAATTGATTTCAAACTCCTAGTAGGTTTAAGCTTTCAAGTGTTTTTTATTAAAAACTTAGGAAAATTTGGAAACACAAGTGTATAAATCACTTAAATAATTCATAGCCCATTTCCTTAGTTTGCAGCAAATTTAGTAACAGTTCCCTTTACCTAGGTTCAGCTTTTCTTTCTTGATTTTTGTTTTTTTATATAATGTCAGTGGTGATGGGAAAATCTAAACATGTAAGCGGACCTCTACCTTGATTGTGAATTTCAAGTTCAGATGGTGTGTTTAAGTTTTTTTAAGATGTTAGAGAAAGTGAAGCCTTATGTTCTGTAATAGATAAAGGAAGTACCTGTAGTCAGAAAGAAAAGGAAGAAAATATTTATTTAGAATAATCCTTAGTGTTGAGAAAAGATTGCCTAATAACTTGTAAGAATGATTTAGATGGGCCGAGCATGCACAGCGCCTGCCTGGCAAGCATGAGGTTGTGAGTTCGATCCCTGGTACCAACAAAATAAGACAAAACAAACAAAAAAAGAATGGTTTAGAAGCAAAGCATATGTACTTATATTAAAGATCTCCACATTACATTTTTTAACCTCTTTCAGATTTGAAACTAGTTAATCATCTTACTGAAGAAAGCCTGAGAAAACTCGAAATCCAGAATAGGATTTTAGTTACAGAGAATAAGCATCTGTGGCAATTTCCAAATCATGTATTTTAGGTTGATTAAGGTTCTGAGTGTTGGCTAGGTTTTTAGGAGCTCATTTAAATCACGGAAATGGAATCATTAGTTGTCTCTTAACCTGTTCCCAGACTTGTCATCTTCATTTATTGCCAGACTTTTAAGTTTCCTTTTGAAGAACTAAGATGGTTTCCTACATTTGCTAAAACCTATATTGTAATGTAAAAATGGTGTTATTTCGGTGTTTAAAAGTCTTAACTATTTTTATTCTTTGGGTTTTAAAGGCAATCCAACATCCAGCAGATGAGAAGTTGCAGGAGAAGGCATGGGGTGCAGTTGTTCCATTAGTAGGCAAATTAAAGAAATTTTATGAGTTTTCTCAGAGGTTAGGTAAGTGAAAGTTTTATAATTATGACTCCTTAGTGAAGAACATTTATTAAGGCCAACATTTATTAAACTTTTTCATGTTTGTAGTACTGAATTTCACTGAATATCCGATATAAGTAAACCAGGATATAAGGTTACAGTGTAATCTGGGTATCATTTCTATTGACCTTTGAATTATTTACACCATCTTCTTACATATTATAGATTTCCACAAGGCAATCTCTTTAGTTTCTTTGCATGCTAAACAGTCTTAGTATTAGAAACTACTTGGTAGAATTTGTGTCAAGCTCTATAGTAAATCCTTTACCATACACTTTTTAAAAACACAGCGATTTAGTTAACTCAGGGACTTCACCGGTCTGTTAAATGTAAAGCAGAAGTTGTGATAGAAGCGTTTATATAAGTTACCTTTAGCTTACTGTGAATAAGAATTGCTCTGTAAGATTTTAAATTATGACAATTAGTTCTTTTACAGTATTTGATTTTTAGTCTATTGTATGTGTAGTCTGTAGCTTTGTAACCCTCTGTAAACCTGTCAACCTAAGTCTCTTAATCTTGGTTATCTTGACTAATATATATTGAGAGTTTTTCTTATGCTGCTAGTTTCTAGCTTATTTGTAGTTCAAATGTTTCAGAAGGCTTAGATTTCTTTTTATTTTTTTGGGAGGTACCGAGTTTTTTGACAGGGCTCAGTCAGGCTAGCCCGAGAAGGTTCTTCTGCTTGCTTGTTTTAGTCTGAAGCCTTGGAGCCATTCTGGTTGTGACAGCAGCCCTGAGGGAAAGTTGTGTGGTCACTGCTTTGTCTTGCCTCAGTCTACCTTCTGTTTCAGGGGCACATTTTAAGTGTTGCCTCCAGGACTAAGAATGAAGAAGTCTGTCTAATGCATTAGATTCTTTTCACTGGGATAAATTTATCAGAGCTGATTTAAAGCATTAAAAGTGCCACAATAATTGTGGTCATGTTCGTTGACCATCTTAGGTCCTCTCTAGTGCACATTCTTTGGGGTTTCTACTGAGGACTCAAGGGCTGGTGTTTGAGATGGCAGTTAGTGAGAATAGAAGACTGGTGTCTGAAAGGAACTCTTTGCAGGGTCCGTTTCTGGTTACCTCAGTGTTCCCCACCCCCCCACACCCTTGTTCTAGCCTGTGAACAGGTTTGACTTCATTATTCCTCCCAGTTGTCTTTTCCTTGCAGCATCATTTTGTAACTTTGACTTGTGCTGTGGACTCAGCTGCTTACCCCATCTATCTCAGAATTTAAGGATGAGTTGACAGTTTCCTTCCATCATCCGCTTTTTTAAAAATTCTTAACCACGTGGCTTTTTGTTTGTTTGTTTTTGTTCTGTTTTTTGATGCAGGGTCTTGCTTTGTAGCCCACGCTGGCCTTGAACTCGAGGTGATCCTCCTGCCTCAGCCTCCCAAGTGCTGGGATTCCAGGGGTGCACCATCACGCCTGGCTCCATGTGGCTTCATTTACGGTTCCTCAGAGTCTAGTCCCTGAATCATTTCTTCTTTGACCTCCCTTTCCAGCTAAGCCATGCTCTGCAGGCCCTGGCTATCCCACTCTGGCCTGCTCCCACTCCCTGAAGTGGTAGAGCCCTGTAATACTGAAATCAACCCTGAGGCTTAAGCATATCTAGGTGATACAAATTTCCTTTTCTAATTAACATCCTGTGATTATTTCTTTTGTATAATAGTTTTTCTTGTTCTCCAGTCTCAGACTTGGCTTCCGTGTACATTAACACTGACATGAATGGAATGAATCTTGGAAGAAGCAAACTTTCTGAAAAAAACCAGAAATATTTTTCCTCATAATTCATCTTATTCATAGCAACTCTTACACCCTTAAGACTTACCCATACTGTAGAGTCCAGTCTCCACTGCAGACGAAATGAAGTTTCAAAGTGTTGACCTGATAATGTCTCTACCTTGCTCACATGGTTTCTCCAGGGACACAGTGTTTGGTTACTCCCTTTCCGTCTGGATTCTGCCTATGTTGGTCTCGCCATTCTTCAGCTGTCTGAGGCACTTCTCAGTTCAGCATCTGGCTCCTGCCCTGTTTATCGGCAAACCCTTGCTCATTCCTAGCTTATTCTTCAGTCTTAGCCCAGTGTCACTTACTCAGAGAGCCTTCAGTGAGGTGAGGCCCCCACTGTGTTTTTTTATACTGTACTGTGTGCTGTGTACTCCTTTATAGCATGGCACATATCATACCTGTGGTCATTTGTCTTTCTCCTACATAGTAAGGCTATCTTTGGGCATAGTGTCTTCATCTCCCTCCCCAGTGCCTAGGGGAGAGTCAACAGGTTTTCCGATTTACTGAAAAAGAGGATAATAGCTATCATATAAAATTACCGTGTAATGAGGAGTAAAGCCTGAAAATGGCTAGTTTAGTACAGAACCTGTCACGTTATAGATGCATGAGAAGTACTTACTATTGTAGTAATCAATGTGATATTTTATAAGATTGCAGAATGCTAGGTTGAAGGTTGCTTTATCTGGGAGGCAGGTTTTTACAGTGGACTTTTAAGATTAGAAACACCAGGCGTTTATCAGCTATAGCCTCAGGCTCTAACCTGTTTTAAACTCACTTTATCCATTGTAATGCCCTTTATAGTTGATGTAAATTAAATGAGAAAGCTATGTTAAATGCACAGAATGGGTGTTGGCTCACAATTAGGTCTTTATAAATAGTAGTGGTGGAATTTTTTTTTTAAGCTAAGGGCTGATATCCTGACATTTACTAACGTACTATTACTTGCTTATTTTGACATTTATTAATGTATGTTACCACTTAATTCTGCACACTCTTTGGTTTTACAAGAATCTAGCATTGTTTTCTGACCCTGAAACCAGTAATGAATTAGTTTATGTTCTGTGATTTTTTTTTAACTGAAATATCAGTGTTTCCATTTTTAAACACAGTATTAGTTTCGTATTCCAAGGACGAGTTATTCCAAAGGAACTATGTGGCTCATTAGAATTAGAAAATTTTTATTATGGTCCTGAAATGCCACACCCAAACATATTTAGGAAGCTTATTAAACTAAATGATTTATTCTTCTTACTAGCTAAAAGAAAAAATGAGTGGCACACTCAAGGTCAAAGAAAGTGGTGGTTCCATTGTGGCCGTGTGCATATTTGACTGTGGGGACACAGTGCTAGTGAAGAAGTTACTCAGAGCTGTCGGTAGAAGTTACTACTTCATAAAACCAAATTCCACACCACATGGAAGGATGAAAGTAACATAAAAGTTGGCCTTTGATTGTAGTGGTTACTCCACATTTACAGTCTGCATTTTATTTTGAATCTGGGTTTCTAGAATTTTAAAATTGAATTAGTCACAGGTTTTGGGTAAAGCATCTGTTTTTTAAGGAGACTTCTTTTGGAAATTGAAACATTTATGAGTTAACCACTCTTTAATAAACAACTACCAGAGATGCAAACAACTTCATGTCTTTATCTTCTCTTCATTAGAAGCTGCGTTAAGAGGCCTTCTGGGAGCCTTGACGAGTACCCCATATTCTCCCACCCAGCACCTAGAGCGAGAGCAGGCTCTTGCTAAACAGTTTGCAGAAATTCTCCACTTCACACTCCGCTTTGATGAACTTAAGGTAGAATTTTCTACTGGCCCCTGTCGTTTTAAAAATGATTTATTTCAATGAGTACTAGGAAGAAAAGCCTGGAAACCTTGTTAAAATGTATTCAGATGATGTCTGCTGCATGTTAGCATAAACAAAAAGCTGCATTTGAAAATATGTGGAGCCTTTTTGAAATCATCTAGTGTTTGAACCTCACTTTTAGAACCACAGAAACAATAATATTAACTTTTTTTGGGGGTCTGCTCATTCCTGGTTTTTTCAACTTTTTTATATAAAGCTATTTTTAAAACTTCTCTTGCCCTTTCTCTTCCCCCTCCACTACCACTTGCTTCCTCTCTCCCCTTCTCTTGCCTTTATAGTGCAGTACTTACACACTGGTAGAAGGAATGAGTGGAAAGGAGTAAGTATTGGTTTCATATCAGGAGATCTGAGTTCAGTTTAAGCTCTAATAATTATGTAATTATGAGACCTTGGGCTTGTCCTTTGATTTTTCTTTTTTTTTTCAGGGATTTGAGTACATAGTCTAGAAAATGGAAAAACTGGATTCCTAACTTTGACATTTCATGATTGTATCACAGACAGTGAATTCTCTTTAATACTTTGAGTACAAAAGATATTTATGTAAGATTTTATCTGCTTGAGGAAATAGAGAATATTGCATAGCTAGTTGAAACCATATATATGATAGATTTTTGAGTTGTTACATTAGTTTTTGGCTTATAACACATTTTTCTTTTATAAATATCTTCTTTAGATGACAAATCCTGCCATACAGAATGATTTCAGCTACTATAGAAGAACGTTGAGTCGAATGAGGATTAATAATGTTCCAGTAAGTTAGTGCCTTGAATTAGGGGGGTGGTAAGAATAACTCCACTCTTCATTTTATTCTTTCTTTTGTTCATTCATTCACCCACTGATTCAGATGTTAAAGCTAGTATTAAAATTAATAATTATGGACAACCACAGCTGTGGGAGGGAGAGGAGACCATATGGTATTTATATGTTTTTCCTCTCAGACTTTTAAATTCCCATGACTACTTCAATAAGATGGCTTTTTCTCTGTGTAACATTGATACTGCAACCTTTCCTGTGTCTTATTTTAATTGTACAGAAATTTTTTCAGTTCATGGTTATGAAGAATTTTTTTGTCCTCATGTTCCTAGACCTAAAGAATCCTGGAGAGAAATTAACCTTGAATAAGGAAAAACAAAAGCAAAACGAAAAAAACCCTAATAATATCAAGAGGGGAGAGTGAGGTCCTGGACTATTAGCACATCTGTGCCTAATTATGGCACATAAGAAAATGGCTTCTGGGTCTATTTCTTGGCTAAGAGAGGAAGCTTCTCTCCTGATTCCTTTAGGCCTGTTAAATCTCTTCCTTCCTTTTCTTAAATTCCTGTTAAGTATTCTTCCCTACTTCTAAGGAGTTTAGTACTAGAAGTAAAACTTTAATATGAAGAACTCCTTTAATTTTCCTGTGTATTCTGAGGACCTACACTGTGCTAATTGGTGTGAAAAGTGACAAAATTTCAAAACTCAACTGTAGTCTCAGGTAGTTTAATGGAGAAATACTTTTAATTGTGTGTGGAGTGGTTAGTAGCATGAGAGATTAAAAAAAATTCCAAAAGAGCCTTTCATTTTCTTTGCAAATATACTTACAAAGTAGTTGCTCTTAAGGCAGGCACTAGATTGGAAGTAAAGAATGAAACATTTGTTACTTGCTTCAGTTTGGTTTTACACAGACCAGTTCCTTGTGTAGAGCTGACTTCCTTATCTGTCTTATAAATATCTACCATGTAGGATAAAAATAAAACACGGAGTCTTTTAGTATGACCATGACCCAAAGGCCATAAAATATTTTTGTATTGTCATTCGAGATCAATAATTACTGATAATGCCAATAGTTTTCCAGTGAGATACCTCTCAGATTTCTTCCCCAGCCTTCCTTTCCATCTTCTAGTTCTGTTGCAGTAGAGAACCCAATTCCCAGTCTTTGGGACAGTCATTCTGTAGCAACATAGCTTATTTTCTGACCTGTAATCTTTTTTTCCTTTGTGGTATAATCTTCCTACCATCATGAATTAGTTTTCTTAAAAAAACTGACTGGCTATTCTCTTTTTCTGACACTTCAAATGACTTACTATTCCATTTGGAAGGAAAATATGAATAGCATTTGAAGGTATTCCACAGTCTGACCCCCAACTTAATCTTTTGATAATTACTACCCCCTTTTACACTGAATATGCTGAAATACACTCCCTGGCATCATTTGAAAGTATATTTTTTTCCCTTGCTGGATAGGAATACCTTGTTCGTGTGTCCATTATCACCTGCAAAAGCTTAATCCTTCCATGAGACCTTAGTTTCTTCTAGCGTAATTTAGTCTTTTTCTTATTCCTTTTTCTGTCATTGCCTATTAACATTTCATTGTGATGTTGTGTGGGATACGGGTGTGTTCATGGTGGAGGATAGGATACAGTGTCATAATCTTTTCCTTCATCACATTTAGAACAGTCTCTTGCATATAATAGGAAACCCATCACAGTTTTATTTAATTCCTTAATAGCATTTAAAATATTTTACAGATTTTAAAATATGAATCATTTTTAAAAATTGCTAAATATCATTTGTAATCTTATTTTTAAAGAATATTTAAATATTACATGCATATGAAAGTCCAAAATTTAATTTATTAAGTATATTTACAGCCGGGCGTGGTGGCTCACGCCTGTATCCCAGCACTCAGGAGGCTGAGACAGGCGGATTGTTGTGAGTTCAAGACCAGCCTGGGCTACAAAGTGAGCTCAAGGCCAGCCTGAATGGCATAGTGAGACCCTGTCTCAAAAAGACAAGGGCTGGGGATCTAGCTCAGCGGTCTAAGCGCCTGCCCAGCAAGCACAAGGTCATGAGTTCAATCCCCGGTGCTGCAAAAAAAAAAAAAAAAAAAAAAGTATATTTACTGCATTAGATTAGTAAGCATTAATGAGGTAAGTACTTCTGTGGTCCTTCTGTAAATGTAAATATATTTAGTAATTGATGGACTGATACCTGGTGTGCATACTTTCTACATAGGCAGAAGGAGAAAATGAAGTGAATAACGAATTGGCAAATCGAATGTCTTTATTTTATGCTGAGGCAACCCCAATGTTGAAAACCTTAAGTGACGCTACGACAAAGTTTGTATCAGAGGTAAGTGCCACTTAGGAGGTTAGGGTTTGCAGTGATGCTCTTCCACTTGTTCTGGATGATGATCTCAGCATAGCCCAGCACTTTAAACCTCATCTGTAAGCTGGGTACCCAAATGTAGATGCCAAATCCAAACCTTCCCTTGAGTTCTGCAGATGCACATCTATGTACCTATTCCATTCTCTCCAGTGATAATGTTGACAGTGCAACACATATGTGGCCTACCTGGACTTTTGGTTGTCTTTTCCAACCCTGTCCTTTCTCCAGTCTTTCTTTTCTCAATTTTACTAGTACTAGTGTATAAGCAAAACAAACAAACAATTTAGGGGTTATCATTTTAAGTTTCTTCCTTCACTTCCTTCTTTCTCACTCCTTACATCTCTGTCATTGAATAGTTTTATTGAATTTCCTTCCAAAAAATAGTATGAATCTGAAAATTGAACCTCTACTCTTACTACCTATCCATGTCCAACCACTACCTTCTCATCTGGATCATTGCATCTGTGTTCTGACTATTCTACTTACTCCACTCTTGCTCCTTGTGTAGTTCTGTCTCTGTAGAGCAGCCAAGTAATGTTAAAACATAAACCACATTTCCTCCCTCCTCTGCTTAAAACATTTCTGGTGATTTCCTGTACCCTTAAAATAAAATCCAAGTGCCATGTGGCCTTCAAGAAAGGCCCCACCTTCTGCCCTGTGCGGGCACGAGCTTCCTTATTCTTCTACCGCTGGCATGCCAGCACTTCTCAGGAGATAAAGACCTGGCTGTTCTGCACATAACTGTATCCCTAGAGCTCAGAACAGTGCTTAGAATCTAGGACATTATGTAGAAAATTAGGACTCAGACTATAAAGTTAATGATTTTTCATAGTATGCCGACTTTTAATATTCTTAATAATTTTGCTACTTTTTTTGGCCTCCGTGTTCTTACAGAATAAAAACTTACCAATAGAAAATACCACCGACTGTTTAAGCACCATGGCTAGTGTATGCAGAGTCATGCTGGAAACACCGTGAGTATTATAGTCAACTTTTGTCACTTTAACGGTACTGTTGAGATAAATTGGTATTTCAGAACACCCAAATATAAACATGTCTTATTTAGAAGGTGAAGATTAAGTTTATCCTAACTGTTCAATATGCATATATAACAAAATTCAAATATTGCAGCCAAATGTCTGATTAAGCACAGAGATGGTTTCCAGGTACATGATTAATTCGGTAGGCTCTCCAGAACAGGAATTGTGTGGTACTCTTTTGGTCAGGAAAGCCAATTAGAGAAGATATTTAGTTATGCTAATTACTGTAAACATCTTTCTCCCTGTTTTATTAAAGAATATTGCCATTTTGCCAAAGGCTTTTTTTTTCTTTCTTTCTTTCATTCATTCATTCATTCATTCATTTTTTGGTTTCTTTCTTTTTCAACATGGACCTGAATTCTCTTCTGAGGGCCTACTGTCTCTTAAAGCATTTGTGGTGTATACCACCATGTGTATTGGCTGGATTTTCCTACCAATAAGCAGAGAATCCCTCTTGGATTCTAGAATAGCATGTGGTAACTTGTGTTTTTGTGGTACTTTTTCTTCCCCAAATACTCTGCTCTAATGGAGAAACTCATTAAGTGGGATGGCTTTGTCATCGTTCTTCTCCCTGAGTAAGAGAATTAGGTCCTGGGAAATGAAGGGGCTTGAACACAGTGGTCAACCCTATTCACGTCAGAATGTCCTTGCCCTTGATCCGGGCCCCTTCTGCTATGCCACACTGCTTTCTATATATATAAAAGTTCTCTTTTTCCCAAATGAAAAAAGAGTATGATTGAATTTTAGTAAAATTCAAATCAAGCAATACAATGTGTTTGGACCAACCTAGCCCCTGAAATACCAAACCTACTTGCTCTGTTAAACTAGTGACTTTTTTTTTTTTTTCGCGGCACCGAGGATCAAACTCACAGCCTCGTGCTTGCCAGGCAGGCACTTAGACCACTAAGCTAAATCCCCAGCCCTTCTGTTTGTGAGACAGGGTCTCACTATGCTGTTCAGGCTGGCCTTGAGCTCACTTTGTAGCCCAGGCTGGTCTCAAACTCACAATGATCCTCCTGTCTCAGCCTCCCGAGTGCTGGGATTACAGGCCCGGCAAACTAGTGACTTTTTCATCTTGCTGTTGGCAATAGCCATTATATGGCATCCATCCCTAAACTTTTACTAAGGTGCTGTGTGTCGAGCAGAAGGGATAATATGCTCAGGTGGGTGTGACTCTCTAGAGACCATAGCATGCGAGTGGCAACTGCTCTGCCTCCACCCTCTCGTTGCTTTGGGGACCTTAGTATAGAGAAAGGGGCATAATGCTAGCAGCGAGTAGACATTGAAGAGGGAGGTAGCTACCAACTGAAAGTAGAATCAGCTCATTAGAGAGCTTCATGATGTTCTCATCCATCCATATCTTTTCTACCCTCCAGGGAATACAGGAGCAGATTTACAAATGAAGAGACAGTATCATTCTGCTTGAGGGTAATGGTGGGTGTCATAATACTGTATGACCACGTACATCCAGTGGGAGCATTTGCCAAAACGTCCAAAATTGATGTAAGTATATATTGTTTTGTATAATTTACAATAATTTTTTACATGAAAATCATAGCTTTTATTTTATTTAGAGAGCTAGCAGTCTAGACTCTCACAGAACTCCGTCTTGGTTTGTGATAATCGTAGATTGTTGTTCTCTGTTCTCTTGTCGTAGTTCCGAGAGCCTGTGTACTGGCTGAGGTAAATGATTGAAGGATGACTATTTTGTAGAGTATCTCCTTGTAGGATCCTTCTGCATACTGGCAATATAGACAGAAGAAATTTTCTAAATTACTTTGGGTGAAGGTTAAAGAAAAAGTTTATTTCAAAGAACACAAAAAGTTAGTAGTGCTTCAGTGGAAAAGTGGGAGATTTTACTTATTTTCTTCTCTCTACCCCCATAGTGAGTTGTGACTATGGCTAGATTTCTCCTTTTCTTGTCTCATGAGAAGTTCAGAAGTGAAGTCATTGTCTCGTTACTTTATGTTGTAGTTTCTGTCATCACCCTCTCACTGTTTGTCAGTATTCTAACTAGTGTTTGGCGAGAATGTTCTGCTAGTTTCCCTTACTTAGCTAGTTCAGGCTCTTAGCTCTCTGGATCTCAATATGGATGGCCAGTCAGTCTTTGTGTCTTCACGCACATTTAGCCTATTTAAAAAAAAAAAAAAAGGAGTTAACATTTATCATGTAGTTACTACTGTGTCCCAGGAATTTTATGTCTGTTCCCGCATGTAACTGAAAGTAGTAGGATGTAGTTGTTGTCTCCCTCTCACTAACGGAGCA
This sequence comes from Cuniculus paca, assembly GCA_004365215.1. Taxonomy (NCBI): domain Eukaryota; kingdom Metazoa; phylum Chordata; class Mammalia; order Rodentia; family Cuniculidae; genus Cuniculus; species Cuniculus paca. The sequence continues at coordinate 7,933 of RJWT010014489.1, read as the reverse complement.
ACTGGGTTTTAGGAAATTAAATAATAGAATTAGTAGTAAATGGTAGAACAGGGGGTTAAACTTTTATCTCTCTGGCTTCTAAAGCCCGTATTCTTTCTATCATGTGCTTTTTCACTGTAACCAGGCTAATAATCTTCCCTGTCTTTATTGAGTTGTTCCCTTTTTTAGTAGCTTATGTTGAGTCCCTGTTGCCTAGCTGGCCAATCAAATGAGACGTCCTGGCTTTCACAATTCTAATTCCCCTTTCACCCTGTAGGATTCCTGTCTGTCCTCTGTATGTCATGGGCTAGTTCGACCTGGAAAGCTCCTCTTTTCCTTGCTAGCATATGTAAATTGCTACTTAACAAGAAAGGTGCCCCTTAGCAAAAAAAAAAAAAAAAACCTTTATTTTTCATTAGTATAGATGATACTTTGACTGATTTGGTTCTCAAAAAGTTTTGTTTCACTGACCGACAAAATAGTACTACTTACAGCTTTTTTTTCTCTTTCTTGCATCCCTGTTCTAAGAATGAGTCATGTAATATTTTTACTATGTGACCTTCAGTAGTTGTGGTCCTGATTTTATTTTATTGTTTTGAAAATTGTTATATGAAAAGCAGATATTTTACTTTTTCCATTTTCTTTTCTACTTAGATGAAAGGTTGTATCAAAGTTCTTAAGGACCAACCTCCTAATAGTGTAGAAGGTCTTCTAAATGCTCTCAGGTATGTGTGTACCTATGCATACGAAAAATATGCAAGAAGAATGTGTGATTTTTGTATATTTGAAGAAAATGCTTTAAAATGTGAGTAGCACCTAAAAGATAAATGAAAATGTTCAAGGTGGAACTCAGAAGGTCTCATTTTGCCTGTGGGTAATCCTGCTTCCAGTCAGAGTTTAACCATGTTTTGTCATGTAAAATGTGTGAGCACCAATGTGAGTAGCAGCTTTGTTTTTTGCTTGAAGATTTGGCTTTTACTTTTTACCCTTCCTTAATGAAGTCGGATTGCTTATTGTTTTTTAATGAAAGTAATACTGCTAATTGTAATTAAAATTCAGAAAAAACTGGAGAATTTAAAGAAAAAAATCCTGTAGTTTTTAAAGAAAAAAATCATCTGAATTAAAATTCAGAAAAAACTGGAGAATTTAAAGAAAAAAATCATATTCAGATAAAGCACTATGACATTTTCATACATGTAGCCTTCTCTAGTGTGTTTTTCTTTTTCTTTTTTTTTTTTTTGGCACCAGGGATCGAACTCATGACCTTGTGCTTGCCAGGCAGGCGCTTAGACCACTGAGCTAAATCCCCGCCTTATCTTTTTGAGGCAGGGTCTCACTATGCCATTCAGGCTGGCCTTGAGCTCACTTTGTAGCCCAGGTTGGTCTTGAACTCGCAGTGATCCTCCTGTCTCAGCCTCCTGAGTGCTGGGATTATAGGTGTGAGCCACCATGCCCGGCTAGTGTGTTTTCTTTACACATGGAGATAGTCATAGGTCAACAATAGGCATCTTTTTATAAAGCAGTACCATACAAAGTGTTTTATAGCTAGCTTTTTTCCCTTAATGTTGTCTAATTTCTGTGTTCATCAATACACATCTGTATTATTTTTGTGCATTTCTTATAATGAAAATGCAGTCATTATTTGATGTATTTTCTTAGGTCTTTAGGTAGTTACTGAAGCTCCTAAGAATACTGGAATATTTTTAAATGAAAATCTTAGTGCTTCAAAATGTCTTGACTACAGAGATGTAATTGGTAGTGTAATTTTCCTAACCTAAAAGGTGATTTTTTTCATTCTTGAATATTAGGGATTTAAACACAAAAATAAGTATTTGTATAGTTTATATGTTTATGTCATAAAGCAAAATGTAGTGTGTGTCATTTCAGCTCAATACCTTCAAATCATTAAGATTATGAAATATGATTATAAGCAGTGATTCCCTGTATAAAGGAGATCTGTTCCAAATGAACATTAGAAGGATTAAAGAACTTAATTGAAAACTCCTATAATGCTAAGTAAGCTATTTCAACCATAGCCTGGTGTTTGCAAAACAACCCCCCCCGCCCCCCGCTTTTAAGCAGTGCTGGGGGATTGAACTCAGGGGTGCTCTACCACTGAGCTACAGTCCTTAGCACAGCACAGCCCAGTCTCTGTGGATTGTCTGTGTCAAAAGAAGGCTCTATCCTGCTAGAAGTGCACTTGCATCTTACAGAAGAGATGCAGTAGAGGAACACACTTGGCAGCTCTTCGACTATTACAGTACATTGCTGAGCAGTAGTATTTCTAACTTTTGCAGTGGACTTTATTGTGCATATTCTTGGACTCTTTTCACTAATGGACAGGGATGAAAAGAGGTATGTGTTGAGAACTTTATTTTCTGGTATCAGTAGATGACTTGTGGCTATGTATGCCTTATCTATGTAACAGTTACATCTTTGCCTCATCACTTTGCCCTTAATGTAACTACCCCTTTAAGGATTTTTCTTTTCAGTTTGGCAGCCTACTTTTTCTTCTTTCCACAAACATTTACTGAGCACTTACTATATGCCAGCACTCCAGTGTGTATTCATTAATAGGAGAACAGTTTAGAAGTGTCACTGTAAAGAGTACCTAATATCAGGTGCTTTATAAGTATGTGTGTGTGTCTGTCCCTCTCCTCCTGCAGCTGAAGATTAAACCCAAGACCTTTGCACTAAGCCAGTGATGCCTGACCTTTTACAACTGTCAGTGATAGAAATAGCCCACTGCAGCATGCATGCCATAGGTTCGCCATCACTGCACTAAGCTATATCCCCAGTCCTCCTTTCCTCTCTTCCTTTTTATATTTTGAGACTGAGTCTTGCTAAATTGCTAAGTTGCCCAAGCTGGACTCAAACTTTTGATTCTCTTGCCTTAGCCTTCCAGAGTGCTGGGGTTTCAGCTGTGTGTCACCACACCTGACTTTTGTTTATTTCTTTGCCTCTCCAAAAGTTTACCTGAGTACGGGCACTTAAATTTTTTACTTTATTTGAAACGAACCTAACAGTTTAAATTTCTTTAACACAGAAAGAGCACCTCTGTCTACCTGCTTACAGTGATACAGTCCATGAAGATTATACATGAGATGGCCAGGGACGATGTTGCTTGTTGTGATTCCATCTACTCCAGAGTCTGAGGCAGGAGATGTGCAAGTTTAAAGCTACCTAGGCAACTTAGTGAGACTCTGCCTCAAAATAAATATAGGGCTGACTGAGTATGTGACTAATTGCTACAGTCCTCAAGTACCATGCACAAGGTCTAGGTTCAATTTGCAGTACTAAAAAAAAAAATTCTTATAAACTGAATGAATCTGTGAATTATCTCCAAAATATATCCCACAGTCAAGCATCACTGCTAATCTGGTCCAAGCCTTGGGCTTCGCTCCGTCAGTTCTCAGTGGATGCTCCCTGATGGGTCTCCTACTCCCTACTACACTCACTCAGAACTACCTGAATGGTCCGTTAAAAACAGTCACAATACTCCCCTGCTTTATATCCTCCAGTGACTTTCATCACACTTAATTGCCAGACACTGCAGCTTCAGTGTCCACTTGAGCTGGTTTTTCCTGTCACTACATGTAGCTGCCTCTTCCTGTCCTTTTTGCCCCTGGGTTACACCCTTCTGTAGGGTTAGCACCTCTTAATCTTTTTCCCTTTGCTAGATAGGAAGCTTCTGGAACAGTGCCTGCACAGTAGGCTTGCTCATTGGAGTTTTACTATTTAAAGGAATCTATGGTGAATCTTCATGTAATAATCATTCTATTATTAGAGTGTTTGTTTGGATTCTTAGTTTGGATTTGCATGCATTAGCAAAATACGCCTGCCTGGAAGTTTAAGGCACTTGGAGAACTGAGACTTTTTAGGGATGTGAACTATAGTAGAGAGCTGTTTTAATACAAAATAGAACAGGGCCAGTAAGGGTCCAGAAAGTAAGTAAATGTTTAGGCTCCATGGCCACGTGGTTTGTGTTACAGCTACTTAACTCTGCCATTCAAATATATGTGGCTGACATCTTGGATAGAGCAGTTATTTTTCTGTGAGAGGTAGCTAATTGTTAATGTGAGAGTTTATTCAGTCAGTTCAGCAAGGGAGTTGTGACCAGGTGAAATAGCAGTTGCCCATTCTCTTAGGTGGTGGGGATGATGAGCTATACAGAGCCTGCTCGGGTTTAAATCCTCAGTGAGAAGTCAGCGTTCTGTGAGAGATTTGCCTGACCAGTTGCTCAGTTGTCATAGTGACAGAACCTAGTGCAGATTTTAATTCCCTAAATTTGATCAGTGTTTGTCTTTTAGGTACACCACAAAACATTTGAATGATGAGACTACCTCCAAGCAAATAAAATCCATGTTGCAATAACAGTTCTGGAGTTAAGCACCTGCTGTAGACAGAAGACAGTATTCTGCAATGACTGAGAATGCACAGTTTTTTAGTGATTGCAATTACTATCTTATTTACTCTTGCTTTTATTTCTTTCCTCTGTTCCTCTTCCCTCTTTTTTAATCATGTTCTTGACTTCTTTTCTGTGCCAAAATCAGTACAGTTATACTCTGAAGGGAGATTGTCCTTTCAGACAGGCCATCTAAGGCAGCTAATTATGCATTGCATTGGGATCTCTACTGAGAAAAATTCCGTGACTTGAACTAAATATTTTTAAATGTGGATTTTTTTTGAAAACTAATATTTAATATTGCTTCTCCTGCATGGCAAAACTGCCTATTCTGCTATTTAAAAACCCTCAATGACTTTATTTTCTACTGCCGCTTTTTTCATGTGCAACCAAAATGAAAATGTTTAAATTAACTGTGTTGTACAAATGGTACCCAACACAAACTTTTTTTAAATTAGTAAGACTTTTGTTTAAAGTTTTAAGTTTGCATTTTGACCTTTTTTGTAAGGATGTATGTTGTGTGTTTAACCTTTATTAACTAACGTTAAAAACTGTGATGTGTGCGTAGAATATTACGTATGCATGTTCATGTTTAAAGAATGGCTGTTGATGATAAAATAAAAATCAGCTTTCATTTTTCTAAGTGTGGCTTGTTTACTGATGTTTTGTTTTTAGGCTTCTGAAGTTTCCCCTGTGTATATTTTTATGGAATGCATAAGCACATTACAAAATTTCTCCTTTTTTCAGAAAATAGATAGCACTGTCTTTTTCCATGGTATTTTTCTCCTGTTGTCTATGTAAATAATTTTAATTGCCTTTAATACTTCGCTGTATATAGTAAAACCAGGGATATTGACCTGACTTCTGTTCTTGATTTACTGTTGTACAGACACAGTAGTAGAGAGAAACCAACTTGCTTGATTCTCAGTGTCAGGAGTGAAAGAGCAACAGTGTAAAGCAAAGTGGTGTGGCAGGAAGAGCAGCCCTTAAAATTGATAGGAGCATGAGCATGTGAGGGACTTCCAAGAAGAAAACAGAAGGTCATGAAATCACTAGTGGGAAAAAACCTCTGTGTTTGTACTTTAAGGTCTTAAAACCTAAAATCAAGGAATCTAAATCTCATGGTTGGGAAAAGCTGCTTGAAGGCTGTCTGATCCAGCTGTGCCAGTGGCTCAGTGACAAGCGCATCTGAGGTGTGATACACTTGAGATGGTCAGTGTGGAAGAGAATCCCAGAGCCTGCTCTCAGCCTTCGGAATTCATAGTGCCAGGTTATGGCTGACAGCCTGTCATGATCAGATCGTGCTGCCTTCTCACTGCTCTCCTGCTTCGCACCCTGTTCTCCAGCCAAGCGCAGTGGCCTGCTGTGTACAGCTTGTTTCATTCATGTGGCGTTGCTTCCATAACTGATTTCACTGGAATCTGAATCTGACTTCCTCTTTCTCCTTCATGTCTATCTGACGAGCACCAACTCTCCTCTTTCAAGGATCAGTTTATGTTACCTCTTTCCAGAAGTTTTCTGGATGATGTTGGCCATGTCTTTCTACACATCTAAGAGAACTGTACTAAGTTGAATAATCCCTCAACCCCGACCCTAAGAGACTTGTATCTGGAACCTGTACCTATGACATTGTTTGCAGATGAAATTCAGGAGCTGGAGGTGACATCATCCAGGATTCAGGTGGACCATAGATGTAATGACAGTTTCTTAGCAAAGGAAAACAGATACAGAGCAGAAACCATGGGTGGATAGCAGGAGAAGCAAGTGCTATGTCTTTAAGCCAAGGTGGCTTAAGAATTGCTGGAGCCACAAGTATTAGGGCAGAGTCCTGAAGTCTTCCTCAGACCACTCCGATCTGACTGATGTTTTGATTTCTCACTTTAGTCCTCTAGGATATGAAAAAGTGAATTTCTATTGTTGCAAGCCACCTGGTTTGTAGTAATTTGTTATAGCAGCCCTAGGAATTTCATTCAAGTATCTCATACAACATCTCTGCGATTTAAATGCACTTTTGGCTGTCTTTTCTGATACTATGAGAAGATGGTATTAGAGCTTTACAGAAGAGCCATGTCTTGGTGGTCCTTCAGTGTCCCAAGGAAGGATCTTGCACAGAATCCAAATCTGAATAGGTGCCAAATGAACGGTTGAAGTGAGTACTATAAAAATAGTAGTTCAACTGAAATAAATGTAATACCACTACAGCCTATTCAGGTAACAGGTCATGTTCTGCATGTTGAAGAATAAGTAAAAAAAAGTCAACTCTAGCCCAGGGGTCAGCAAACTGGTCAGTGGGCTAGTCCATCCACTGTCTGTTTTTGTACATCCTGTGAGCTAAAAACAGTTTTAAAAAGGTTAAAAAAATGATTTTTTAGGAGGTTGAATAAGTATTTTGTAGCATGAAAAAAAGTATATGAAATTCAGATTTCAGTGTTGATAAATAAAATTTTATTGGAACTTAGCCTCGCTTGTTCTTTGGTTCCTCTTTCACTTTTAATAGCAGAATTGAATTGTGACAGACCATGTGGCCCTCAAGAGCTAAAGTACTTATCTGTCTGCAGAATTTGCTTATTCTTCCCCTAGTTACAAGAGTGGGTTTGTGAACCTAGAGTAACAGAAACACAGTACTGCAGTATGATAAAAAGCAAATGGACTCAACTTGAGGTTTTTTACTTGCTATTGAGCTCAACAAGAGCGGATAGGCATCTTGCCTCCTGCTAAGCTCATTTCTACAGTGATGCCAGCCTTAGGGATGAGGGTGGCAGGTCTGGAAACAGTCTCATTGGGAAGAAGGCTGTGAGCAATTAGCAGAGTTTGCCCTGCCTGCAGAGACAAGTGAACCCACTCCAGTGGAGGCAGATCTTGGCACTCTGGGCAGACCTCTCCTGCTGTCAGCTCTGAAACAGGTATGTGGGCAGTGTGTTTAGCCATTGTGTATCCTGCCCTTGTGCCACATGATGACAACAGAATGACAGTATATTATCTCTTCTGCCCCCTATACCCATGACTGTCTTTCCCCATTGCCCAATTTCTGCAGCCCTCAATGTGGCTAAGTGACAATTTGCAACAAGCTGTCTGTTCACTTAAAAAGGTTAGATGACAAGGCATTCCAAACTATTTTAAGAATGTGTCAAGTATTAGACTTAAAAGGATAATTGCCATTTGTGCTTAAATTTAGGCTTTTAAAGTTGAAATGCCGTTCTAGTTTGATCTATTTGTGGTTGCAAGAACTGCCTCTCCAGAAATTGTAATTCTTCACGAAGCATTTTCCAAAATCTTCAGAACTTCAGAAAATGTAATGAAAAGTTCTGTGGATTAAGTATTAGGAGACCCAAACCATTTCACTTCTTTGGAACTTGTTTCTCTTGCCAGTGAAATTAGAGAATTAGAACATGGTCTTCAGTATTTGATTCCTTGTCATAAATATACCTCTTCTCTGTACTATCTGCAAACGTGTTACTAATGTGAATAGCTAAAGCATGAGCTTCAGGCAGTGGACTTCAGTATATCTAGCCTCCTCTTTAACTTATTGTGACTTTGGTTAAGTCTCTC
>RJWT010014488.1:0-21046 GCA_004365215.1 Cuniculus paca | reverse complement strand
TTTTTGACATGACTGATTTTGCTTTGTTCTTTTTTGACTCATAGTGGAAGACATGTGGAAAGTGAGACAAAGGACCTGTTGAAAGGTTTCTGTCCTAATATAAATTACAGAACACTACGGCAGTGGTATAACTGGGCCATTAGCACCTCCCTCCCTGATTACAGCTTCTTCCTATATGCACTGAAATGCCAAAATTCCCATGAGTCTGTTACAAGTCATCAGTACCTGCCCCAAGTGCCGTCCCCTTCCAGTCAGGGATCATATAACCCCACCACCTCCATTCCCAGTGGAGGAAATAGTTCTGCCACACTGGGTGGAAATTTCTCTCCGTGTCCTCACCCCCAGTAAATTCCTCCCTTGGATATCTCCTGCTTCTCTACTATGCTGAAGTATCCTAATATTTAGTGCCTGGTGACTCAGACAACAGTGAGAGTGGCTCCTGTGGTTACCATGGTATAGAGCCAACCCTGTTTGTGAGCTACTATTTCCTTGCTCCAGGACCTGCTAATTTCCCAATGCCAGATCCCATCCAACACCAATACACTTTGTTTGCCACAGGTGAGCTACTGTTCCATTCAGAGTTTCCCCTTTCTGCTTCTCAGTCCAAAAAATTCATGAGCTCATGTGGGAAACTTTTTACCATTCCTTGGATAAAGTTAATAGTTCTCACATCCCTTGGGTAAACACCCCAAGGCAGAATTTTTTTCTTTTGTTCCTTGGGACTCCTGCCTCATACTTTCGGTGACAGCTGATGAGAATGGGTGTTGGGACTGTCTTTATCACACTTTCAAAACAGGTGACAACCTCTTTTGAAAAGTGTGACGTGGCACAGCTTTCATGTTCCTTGGGCAGGGCTTGCTGCTCTCATGGCCTGAGGCAAAGCTGTTCCCTTGGCTCACCTCTAATTTGGTCACTGTGGGGAATGCTATTTCCTGTCCCCCCAAAACACACACATCTGGGGTGCCTGGTTCATAACCTTGATGCCCTTGGCCTTACAAAGGTCATAAAAGCCAAAAACCTAATCTTTTACTGCCTGGAGGCTTGGCCTTAACCTAATAGCAGCCAATGGCCTCTATCCTGCAAGGTTTATATAACTTTTGTCTCAGCAGCAGCAAATCAGCAGTAATCCCTTCTGTTCAGGCCTTTTTCACTCTGTGGGTGTGTCCCTCTCTCACTCTCTCCCTTCCCTCCTGCTAGACCCCTTAGACAATGTGTCTTGTTTTTACTCTTCCTCCCCCATATCCCCAAGCCCAAACCTCTCAGCCTTCTCAACCAGAGGTTTCTGAGCCCCCTGCTTCTTCCTCTCCCCAGTCTCAGACTCCTCACTCCCCTCAGCCTGAGCCATCTATTCCATCAGATAGCTCCTCTCTTGCACTGCTCTTTTCTCACTGGCTCACCACACTGCATCTCATGTCTCTCAGGCACCTGGCAAACCACATGGTATCTGACACTATCTTGCGATCCCATGCCACATGGTTCTCAGCAACCTTCTTCCTGCAGGTCACATAGGGGACAGCCACCATCTTGTGGTCCACCATGTGACAATTTGCTGGCAGCTTGCTGTGGGTCCCATGGTAACCAGACACCATCTTGTGGACCTTATGACCAGTCACCACCTTGTGGCTACTTGTTACTTAGTGACAATCATCTTACAGTCGATCACCCTGTAACTGCCCACAAATGTCTGCAGGGTGGCTGGCTGCTAGATGACCATCTACATCTCCCACTTCACAGCCTTCTCAGCCTCAATCCCTATTCCTCCTTCCAGAACAGGCTGGTCCAGAGGGACTAGTTCATATTCATGTTCCTTTTTCTCCTGGTGACCTATCTCAGATTAGCCATAAATTAGGTTCCTTTTCTGTTGGCCCACAAACTTATATTAAAGAGTTTAAATTTATAACTAGCTGTTATGATTTACACTTCAAGGATGTTTATGTGATTCTGAACTCCACCCCCAGCTCACAAGAACAAACTCAGCTATGGTAAACTGCTCAAAAAAAAAAGTTGATGATAGACATACCCTTAGTTTGCTATTCTTATTTCAGGAGATCTCTCTTAATTGGCCTACAAAAAAATTAATTCGAATTGGCCAAATATATTTGAGTGCACTCTAATTATATAAAGTGTTTGTCTGTTAAACTGTATATGTTTCTATGTCCAATTTGTACAGATTGTCTATATATGTTTACAATGCTACTTGAGTCATTGTTTAAAAAATTACTGGGTTAAAGTAATTAAAAAAATCCCTTCAGATGATGAGAGATTCAACAGGACTTCAATTGATGAATAAAAAAGCAGCCACCTGGTAACTTTTAACCACTTTTTGTTCATTAATTGAAAGCCCCAATAGTCTCCATAGCCTTGTGGGAGACACTCCATCTAAAGTTATAAAAATATGCTAAGGTTCTTGATTTAAAGATGCTAATACAAAGGTTTCACATGGCGAAGACAATTTGGTATCACTGATCTTATGGTATATTCATGCCTTCAAGTATACAAATCTAAAATATAAAGTTGAGATTGCTTATGATGATGAACATCTTTCAGATCCAGACATCAGCCTTTTTCTTGTACTCCAGCCAGCAGATTCAAGTCAAAACAACATAAGGTCATGTATAACAATGGCACAAATTTCTTTAATGATCAAAAATACAAATTCAGGTGTGTTGCAAAATGTCATCTTAAATGTTTACACACCTGTAGTTAAAAAATAACAGCTTCATTTAATGTTTTAACATGCTTGATAGCTGGACTAATGCAAAGCCAGACTCTCATGAAGGAATAATTCTTATTAACTTTTATTTTATTTCGGAGTATGCCCCTGACATTTGGGCAAAACTACAAAAGGCTAAACTTGGCCCTCAAATCCCACAGGGAGACCTTTTTAATATGGCTTTTTGTGTTTTCAACAACAGATAGTGGAACACACAAAAAAACTTGCTAAATATCAATCTGACTTTTTAGCAGTGACACTCAGAGCTCCTAAGACAGGTAAACCAAAATGAAGTGCAGCAGCCTGAGCCCCTCCTTTAACCATGCTTTAAGTGCAACACGAGAAGACAATGGGCAAGAGAATGTCCCAATCCACGGTCTCCTCTGCAACCTTGAGGGCCACTGGAAGAGCGACTGTCCTAGCCACCAGAGAGTGGGTAAGTCATCCTCTAATTCCTCACCCTCACAGGAGATCTCATCACCATCAAATTCATCACTGGCTGATCTACTTGGACTTGCTGCTGAAGATTGATGAGGCTCAGCATCCACAGTCCACCATCAAGGTATTCTTCTTGGATCCCCAAGTCTCACTAAAGGTCTCAGGTAAAACACTTTCTCTACTTGTAGACACAGGGCCACATATAGTGTTCTTCGTGAATTTTCAGACCATTGTATTAAGTCTTCAGTCTCTACAGTGGGTATTGATGGCCAACCTACACAGCCTTTTCAAACAGGGCCCATTCCACGCAGATTCCAAAATCTCTTCTTCACACATAGCTTTCTAATTATACCAACATGTCCCACACACCACTTTTAGGTAAAGATTTCCAAAAGCTTAACTTCTCCTTGGCCTCCTCCCTCCCCATGGCTCTCATCTTCCAAATACCTACACAGTCCACCACAAGCCCATCCCCTCCTCTCCCTCTTTCTCTTGTCAATCCCATAGTGTGAGACAGCTCCAATCCCACCTGTGCTATGCATGCTATACCTTTATTAATTCATCTTAGAGACCCTTCAACCTTTCCTTGCATTCTCCAATATCCTATAGCTCCCAAACATCTACAGGGACTCAAACCTAAAATCAAGTGTCTTTTAGACAATGGTTTTCTTAAATCTACATGTTGATTGTCAGGATTTCTTTGTGTTTGCATGGACTGACCCAGATACTCTCAGGTCTCAACAATTTACCTGGACAGTGCTCCCTCAAGGTTTCAAGGCTAGCCCTCATTTCTTTAGCCAAGCTCAGAGTACTTCCCCAGACTCCTACCTTTCTAAGCCCCTTCAAACTCATGTGTGGTTGGCCATTCCTACTCCACAATCTTCTTACCTCTCAAAATCTCCCTTCTCTGGCTGACTACATCCCAATTCTCCTTCTTCCAACACTTGTTATAACAAAATGCTGATCTCTGTCTTCCCCAACCCTCCAATGGGGCCAAACCAGACCTCTTATATCCCTAGGAGACCTAATATATCTTAAATCTTCTAGGTCCACAGGACTATAACCAAACGGGAGTGGCCCCTACCTGGTCTACCTCACAAACCCAATGGTGGTCAACGTCACTGGACAGCCATTCTTGTTTCACATCACTAAGGCTAAGTGGTGCCCTCCTGACTCTGAACATCCTAAGTGGTCATCATATGTCATATCTCCCACCCATCTTCACCTGACCAAGGGCCCATGGCCACAACTTTCAGATTAACTCAAGTTTTGTTATCCTACCTGGTTCTTGGTCTTTTATATTCTATTATTTTTTGCTACAGGATTCTGGGTAATTTTTCCTAAAGACTCCCACATCATACATAAAATCCCTTTTATAATGTTTTGCATAATAACTATCTCAGTTCTCTCCACCTCAGCTGTTTAGTTAAACATGACACCTCTCTAGATCTGGGCTTTCATATCATTTACAGTGACATAGTTACAGCCCTCACCACTCCTAGTCTATAACTGCCAAACATGACTTTACTGTCAGGCCTTACATTTCTCATGCTTCCCATTCTCTCCAGCACAACTCCTGGACCAGAGACAAGTCCCACCTACACCTTCATTTTTACCCTTTCAGATGGGGGAATAACTGCCTCCCATAACTTCACCCCTCCTAACTCTTCATTTTTTAGGTTCCTCCTCACCATAGTCTTGGTGGAACAACACATTTGGGTCATGGGCACTTTTCCTCTACCTGCACTGGGTCCTTTAATTAGAATAGTGACCTGTCTCCTCATAACACCTTGCTTTTTTTTAAATTTTTCTCCAATCTAGGATGGTAGCATTTACCAAAGATGAACTCCTTGTCCTGGTTGAAACACCTAGTACCAGCTCCTGCATGGACATCAACCATCATCCTGTCAACTCTCCTAACCTCCCAACATGACACCCCCCTCCAGCAGGAAGTAACCAAAGAGACAGACACTTCACCCATTTCTAAATAACACAATGATGGGAATGAAAGTTTTCTGTCCTAATATAAATTATTGGACATTATGACACTGGTATAGCCAGACTACTAGCCCCTCCCTCCCCAATTACAGCTTCCTCCTATGTGCACCAAAATACCAAAATTCCCATGAGTCTGTTACACATCATCAGTGTCCACCCCAAGCACCATTCCCTTCCGGTCAGGGATCATATAACTCCCACCACCTCCATATCCAGCAGAGGAAATAGTTCAACCACACTGGGTGGACATTCCTCTCTGCATCCTCACCCCCAGTAAATTCCTTCCTTGGTTATCTCCTGCTTCTCTACTGAGCTGAAATACCCTAACACCTGTCAAATTGAAAGTAACATGCTTTGATACCATCACACATTTGTCATTCATCATCATTAAATAGTAAAGTAAAATATCTGAGATATATTGAGAACAGAATCAGTTAAATTAAACATTTCACTAATTAACACATAAGAAACATTTAGCCATATACACAAAAACATTTTTTAAAAGTGTTTGACATGTACCAAAATTTTATGTTAGACATGCAGACAAAAAATGTAGACACAGTTTCTACCCCCAAATAGTTTACAGAAAGCTTGGAGAGTGTAAAGAAGTAATCAATGTGAAAATTTGTAATAAAAGAATCACAGTTCTCATGAGACTAATAGATGGAATATCACCATGATTGATAACTGAGTGTGACACAATAAAAATGTGTAAAATACTTGAATGAAATTACAGAGAAAAATGCATACAAAGAGAAACAAATGGAGTTAATAAGTACAGCTTCACAATTCCAAATTTACATTTGAAGAAAGAAGCTGAGGAAAGGAGTAGGTTGCTCTGGAGTGTCAAACATCTGGGGTATTGAGCAGCCAAGAAATTGAGTTAAACATATGAGATAGGAACAAATTTGCTTTATTACCAAAATGCTCTGCATTCAGTAAATAGATAATGAGTGTAAAACTGAGGAAAGAGAAAGTACTGAATAGGTTGTAAGGTTTTGGGCAACAAATGATTGAAAACTTGACAAGTATTTATAATGCTTACTACCTCTATCCATGAGTTTTCTCACTGCTGAGAAAAAATACCCAACTCCAAAGTTAAAGGAGGAAAGATTTTGTTAGCTCACAGTTTATAGAGATTTTGGTACAGTGTTGGCTGAATCCAACCCAAGACAGCAATGCAGAAGGTCATAGCAGAGGAGAAACAGGATATGGCAGCCACACAGAAAGTAGCAGCAGCAGCAGCTTCATGTCTTCTTTCCTGTTTTATTCCATTCAGTCTACAAGTTTATTGGAGGGGGCAACCTATGCTAGGATCATTCCTGTTATCAACACACAGAACTCTGCTAAATAAATCAATAGGCTAATTTAGTTATCACACATACTTAATCCATATTGACACACATGAACACATTACCTCTGAAAAGTCCCACCTATGAGCACATCAGGCTTTGAGTGGGTATCTAGATACAAGCCCTTGAGCTTTCTTTCCACTGATAATTTTACATATCTCACATTGTGTTGTGTGGAGATATAACAATATGGATTAAATAACTTAAAATATTTCAAAATGGCAGTGTGTTCCATAAATAAACTTTGACAGTTTTGTTAATATTTTATTACTAGTACTATTAATATATACCTGCTACATTATATAAAATTTATCACTAGAGACTATTTTTCCAAAAAATGAACAACAATCAATTTGTGTTCTTCAGTGTATACCCTAGAAAACAGATTCTGAAGATTCACTTAAAAGTATATGTATATCTTGACCATCAGGTAAACTAGTAGAAATCCTAAAATATGAAGTGTCTTAAAGACAGCCTTGCTTGTATGCAAGGTATTTTTCAACAACATACCTATCCCCTATGATATTTGAATCTGAACACAATATTTTGTTCATTTTTACCCCAAGCATTTTAACCATTCTTCTTTCAACATTCCATGCTATTATACCTTTGAACATAAAAGGACCAGTTTATGTTATCATACAATTTGTTTATTGTCTTGTGTCTAAACTATAGGACACCTCCATGAAACTCCTTTGAGAAATATGAATCTCAGCAACTTAGCTACCTGCAAGAAATAGTAAAGATAAAATGTAACTTGCATGTGTAATATGGACCTAATAATTCCAATATCTATCTGTTCCTGAAACCCACTGCTTATTTACAATCATAAAAGAACCTGTAACCATGTAGGATGATCCATATGAATGAACATGAACAAATATATTTTAGCTTAATATAACACCGTTAACTCATAGGTCAAAAACAATCATCTTCACTATATTTGGCACTTTTAATCTCTTACAAGATTATTCTCTTTTCTTCATGGAAGCAATACAAAACTAAAATCATGTTTAAGGGATTAAACCAATAGCTATATTAAATGAAAATTGTTTATGTAACATATGGTAATTTCACAATGTCCAAGAACTGAGGTAAGATTTGGGAACATTCTGTGCAATCTAGACCAATTCAGAAATGATTTTTCATTCTTTGTATGAATAAGTGAGTGTCAGAATGAGGAATAAAGTGTAAGAAGAGAATAAATATAAGGACTTAGTGATACACTATTAAAAAGTAATATCACTAGATGCTGTTAATAATTTTAATAAGCATTTGAAAGTAGCCCTAAAATTGTGAAGCTCATCCTATATTTTTATATGTATTTATTGCACAACATAGCTTGCTTTCTCACTAATTTTTAAATTCTCAGATAGCATCACATATTATAAAAATACATTAACCAAATATACATTGAGATTTAAAAATTAATACAGTTTCTGATTTCATACAAAAATATAAAGAAAAATGACCCAGGTCTATGTAATAATAGACTTGGAAGATTTTTAGAAAATAAATTTTGGACATAATCTAAATATCTTTCATTAACAACTGATTTAAACCCACAAAATATGTGAATAATACATAGCATTGAAGATCATTACTCAATAGTGCTTGATTACTCTATGTCAGCTTTAGAATAAGTTACACAGAATATGAGGGCAAAGAACACATGACAGGGTCACAATGTGCAACATGAAAATTGTGTACAATAGTATTACAGTTTGGAGAGCACAGATCTGCTTTCAATTGCTGGGAGGGCTTAGAGAAAATTTGTTGCTTATTATTTTAATTAATATTTAATTAGTTAATATGTTTGTATAAATACTTATGATGAATTTTGGTGTCAAATAGACTGAAAGCACTGTTGTTATGTTTGATTCTGCTTTCCAGTGATGTGCTCTTAGTTTAGTCAGTAGGTATTGTCTACTACTTTAATCTGTTCTATTTAATAGCTTTGGATTGATTATTGCATTATCTGGTGTCTTTCCTCTGAGTTTCTCCCACAAACCTCTATTTTCTTTGTCAACTTGAAGTCCTGTCACTTAGTATTTGAAAGAATAACAATGTACTCAATGGGAAAAGTCATATATATGCTGCTAATGAAATTATTAGTGTGGAAAAAGTTACATTTGACTCTTTATTTCATATTACAAAGTTTTTCAGTGAATAAGAATCTGAATACCAGAACTATGGCTATAAAACTTTTAATACCAATAAGGCTAAATCATTGCAATCTCAAATTTGAAAATTGGATTTGACATCTTAAAAAAACCAAATATCATTGATATAGTGAACCATCTATTAAACTTTAATCATTGATACAGAAAAAAATCATAAAGGAATTGAAATGGTAGCTGCAAGTTAGAATGAAGTATTTTCCAATTATATATCTGAAAATTGATTTCTATCATTTCATGTAAAGAAAATTTAACACTCAAGAATTTTTAAAAATGGCAGTCAACATTCCACTGAATTGTTACTTCAGCATTTAAAGTTGTGGAAAAAGTGTTGGTGGGCACAACAAAAAGCAGCAATCCTTGAAATTATAGGCAATACTGGATGAGCAGCAATACCCCTGAGGGATGCTAAAATGCCTTTTTGAGACCTTTGTCTTTCATCTTAAGATCAACATATTAGTCAATATTTTTGTGCTATGATTTACACTGGAAATTAATTGATGACTTACTTTACTAGTTATGTCAGGGCAAAGCTTATGATTTGCCAAGAGATACATGTTCAAATACTACAAAAAGCATTTTGGAAGTATTCTTTCTCTATTGCTCTGTCTCTGTCTTTGTCTCTGTGTGACTCTGTCTCCATCAGTCTCTAATATCTATCTCAAGAATTGATTGTCTTTGGTAGACCTTCAATGTTTATTTTCCAAATTTCAACTATCACCAATGTGCCAAGTCCTTTAAACCATTAAGAGGTGCTTAAATTCTATAGGCTCCTTTCTCACAAATGGCATTTTGTACCATTAAAAAAAAGAACTTGACAGAAACAGTTGTCCCCTTCACCATTCTTTCATATGAGGACAAAGCATTTTCCCTGGGAGGAGGTAGTCTGTCCAAGAAGGCATGTTGGAAACAAAAAGACCACCACTGGACAATGAATCTGCTTGTGACATGCCCTTGCACTTCAAATACTTCAGAGCCCCAAGAAATAAATTTAGTTCCTGAAATAAATCCAAATATGCAGAACTGCACTAAGACAAAGTCCATATCTGACATGTTATTCATTCATGGTTTGAGTAGCTGGCTAAAATTTTCAAAATATTCATTATGGCCAACATTTTTTCTTTTCTGGTTATACAAGGAAATAATTGAAAAAAAGGACTTTTGTCCTTTTTTTATATTCCTGTGGTTACATAACATTAAATGAGCAAATGGATGAAACAAAATATAATGTATGCATTTTATTCTGATTTTTAACTCTGTACATTTAAAGACAAGTCAAATCTTTGTAGTGTGATGATTTTGATAAGTTATGGTTTCAGTTATTAGCACAAGATATTAACTCTTCTAGTGCATTTGAAAGCAAGCTTGCATCAATATAAGATCAAGGAAATTGATTTGTTGCAAGTGAAATGATAAAGAGAAATTACCAAATGATAGATCAGTATCATGAATGTTTTGAAGACTTAAATTATAGAGTCATTAGGCTTCATATGACTAACACTTATAGACAAGAATCCAAGAAATTTGAATTTGCAGAGTGAAGACCTTAGAAATTCTTTAGAATTTCTCTCTCATTTCATTGCTAAAAGTAAAATTTATAAACCTCAGGAAACATGTTCATAAAAATACAATATAGTTTGAAGAATTTCAAGCATCGTTACAAGACAACATATAAAATAATGAGAAAGTGTTTAAGTTACAGTGATGTTTTCATTATTTAGAAATTAATACAACTGGTCATAATATCTAAGAAATTGCTTTATGTTATTTGTATAATTTTAGAATAGGGACTCGATTGCTAAATTATGGAAACTATGCTAAGCATGTGTGGAAAATCTGTTTCCATAGGATCAATTAACTTGTGAGTTTAAATTATTTTCCTTTATACTTGGTACTTTTAGATCTTCAGGGAAAAAATGAGTATAATTTATTTTGCAGTATTTAAAATTAATGCTAATTGAAAATTGTGACTACATCAATGTGAAATTAGAGGTACTTTGTTCTCAAGGTAATTTCAGTTTATTTATGTAATAGGAGGATAGCTTTTGTGTATTGAATTACAGGTTTATATACCAAAAATGTACATCCATAAACAAGTATTTGTATTTTAGCATTAAATAGATATGTTTGTTTTATTAAAACTGACAGTTTTTGCATTTTTGGTTATATAATTCCAACATTTTCACTAGATGTTACCTGGCATATTCACAAAAAATATTATCATTTCTGGTAATTTTTGTTCATATCTAAAAGTAAGGCATACAGCATTATCTGAGAAATAGGGGAAACTAAAGTGTAGCTCACTAAAATAAGTTTTGATTTTATAAATTCCTACTCCATTGTTAAACAAATTTTGCTTTTTTTAAGGATGACTTCAGTGTTAATCTGTAAAATGTCTAACTAACGTCAACACATTTATCAGGATTTTAAGTTATTTGGTTTACAATATTACTGGAAGTGATTATGCAGATTGTTGATTCACAGTGAGAGAGAGGTGAATTAAAGTTACATGTCAATTAGAAGATGACATATTTATACACAAATACATAGCTCTCCATTTTGTCATCACTACTGAATTAAATATCTGAGAGGTTTTGAGAGTAGTGCCAGTTAAATGAAGATCTTCATTATGGAAAACATAAGATAGTATTAGTCATTAATGCAGAGTATCTGAAAAAAGATTTGCATGCACCAGAGTTAAGTGTCAGATATGCAATGGAAAAAAGTAAACAGTTATTTTCCCCTCAAATGTAATGATAGAACTAAAAAAAATACATAATTCTAGAATTTTAAAAATATAAATAAATAATAATAATGTCGTGTAAGTATTATAATAAACCATAATGTTGAGGAAAATTCTAGAGAATATTTTATCACCTTTCATAATGAATTGGAAATGGTACTGTTACAGGCAACTGAGTTAGATAAAAATATTCTAGGCAGTCAGACTATCCAAGGAGTCAATGCAGAAATGCAGATACCTTGCAACTGTGGGAAGACAGACACCTCCTGCTATGGACCAGGCCTCAAGACAAAAAAGCAAACAAATGCATCCACTTCCTGAGGACTGATATTTTAAAACTGTCTCTAGCACCCTGAGGAAGCCAGGAGTCACTCTCTCAACCCCCCAGGGGAAGAATCACTGCTCCTTAAGCTTGCTTAATGGCTACATGAATGGCTTCCTCATCTATCCCCAACTTAATCAACGTTATCTGAGCAGTAATCTTATTGGTTAACCATAGTTCTGTCCCACCTCATGCCCACCTTATGAATTCCCATTCTTTCCCACCTTGGACCCATCTCACCTCATGATTTTACTCTACAGAAGTCCCTAGAAAAGACAGTCTTTGGCAACCCATTCAGGACCTGTTCTGTCCCTAAGACACAAGCTTTGCTTCTCTCAATAAATATATTATGCTGTTAACCTCCATTGTTCCTAAAATTCATTCTTTGATTTTAGAGAACATGAGTTCATACTGGACATATAGTAGGTTAAGAGTTTCGTTTCCCTGTATCAGTACCGGCTGCAAGTACAGAAACCAGAAGCCAAGTTTCAAAAACTCTCTTTGATTCAATCATCGAACTACATTGGGAATAAAAGAAAAATGACAGAAAAAATGAAGAAAATCTGTTTAATTTGTTCAAAACTGGGAAAATACCCAAACTCCCATCTCCAAATCCAGTTTATAAGTGAGATAACTCATACAAAACAGGTTGTAAAAAATATAAAATGTAGATTCAACCAGATTGTTCACACATGAACATTCAAGTGATATGTTGCAAATCCAGTTTTCTATTTTCTGCTGATGGTGCAAAGGTTTAGTGCTTTAAGAGTCAGTTTCAACTCACAGCGTGAGACTGATTCCATGTAGGAAACTGACACAGAAAAAGTTCAGTGAGACAACCACTGAGATAGAAAACAACGTGAAGCCTTTTTCAGATGAATTTTAAGGAAACTGATTAAAATTTCTGTGTAGTTTGGCCGTTCATCAGTCTTAAGAGAGTTGATATATTGGGTCATTTGAATGTTTGTTTACTGATGGTTTGGTGTGCAAAATTGAATAAAGGCATCTGAAGCATATAAGTAAACTGATCAGATGTCTTTTACTGAAAATTGTAGATTCTGATACAAGGTGTCAATCAGAAAATATTCAGTAGGTCCACCCAGTAGAAGTATATTTGATTTCATGCAATCATGTAATAATCCTTTTGGACTTTTTATGACCTCTTCAGCTTTCCTTAGTTTTCATAGAGTTATACAAGTGACTTCATATTCATCTCTATCCTCAAAAATGGTATAAATGGGTTAGATAATTTTTACCTGCTGTATCCACAGGAACTTTATATCTAAGGAAGTTACTAATTATCCATCGTGTGCATTGATTCTGATTGCGCTGTTTTTTTGAACTCAATCTCAGGCAGCTAGAATAAGAAATGAGTGGCACAGAGAAAAAAGAAAGAGATAAAAGTTTATTTCCAGGGCACAGGAGTACCAGCACTCAGCATGTGTGTGCTGATTCTCTCAAGACAAAGGAGAGGTGCAAGCTTAAATGCACTCTGATGGGGGAGGGCACAGGGCTGCTGACATGGGCTGTTCAGCAAGACATAGATAAAGGAGGTAGGTGCATTTGTGGTGAGCAGGGGGTTTGGCAAAGGCAGTTTGGGAAGAAGAAACTGCAGGGGTTTCTGGGAAGAAGGAGCTAAACCCCATTATGGTTCAACATGTGGTCTGTCACCATGATGGCTGGGCAAGTCTCAGGCGGGGGACCTATCAGATCCCCCACTACCAAAATGAACTCTGTCCTCGGTTGTGGGTCTGGTGTCACTTTTAGGGAGACAAGAAAAATTATTGGGGTCAGTGTAACAATAAACATTTGAAATAAGTTTAGGTACCAAATGTGGTTTAGAGAGTAGCTATTATGTTAAATTATCCTAGCATTCACCTGTTAGGTTTAATGTTAGATTTAATGACTAGCATACTAAAAGTTTAGGAATTATGTCACAGAGTACATAGCATAGAGAATGAAAAATTACCCAAAGAAGAGACAGTTAAATCATGGAGAAGCACAAAGGGTCTGCTTCTTTACAAAAAGAGCCTAAAGGAAACAGCTCCAAATGGAAATTTCCATTGATTCTTATTGGTAACTCAATGACATGAGAACAAAAGTACAGAACACATGTGATATTTGTG
The DNA here is from genome assembly GCA_004365215.1 of Cuniculus paca. NCBI lineage: Eukaryota > Metazoa > Chordata > Mammalia > Rodentia > Cuniculidae > Cuniculus > Cuniculus paca. The sequence goes on along the minus strand of RJWT010014488.1, from coordinate 7,174 downwards.
TAGAAGTTTTTCTCTTAAGGCCTGATCCACCTCTGCTTGCTGGCTGCTGCCATCAGAAGATTCCAGCCTATTGATTACAAAGATATTAAATGATACAGACATTAATGTACCACCCAAGCAAGTGTTTGGACTGCTCCATCAGATAACTGTTCTATTCTTCCTTCACCAAAGTCAGTATACTTGATATGACAATTAGGGATTGCATAGGTAAAATCTTTCATGAAGCTAAATCCCAGAACAAAAATATTCACCCTAAAACTGTAGTGATCTTTAACCTAGTCAAGATTGTTCTACTGTCTTTACAACAAAATAAGGCTGGTCACAACTTTTGGTCACTAAAGACTGCAACTGTGCTGGCAAAAAGATGATGACTGAAGTAATTTAAATTGAAAAGAGCCCTGAGTTAAACATAACAAAAGAATGAGATCACCAAGGTAAGGTGCCTCCTAATGAGCTGCTGAAAATGAACAAAGCCATTTATAAAATGGAGATAATCAAATGAGTTCATTTTTGCAAGATATTCATAAAGACATTCATAAAGAAATACAAAACCTTTCCAATTTATTCACACATGGCTTCATTTGCCAGTTCAGAAGGTAACACTTCCATAGCCCCTGCCAGTCCCTTATCACAGAGTCACCTCAGTAAACCCCCAGTGCCCTGCCTTTTCTTTCCATGTAGTCCACAAAACTAGTACACCATACATGGATTTCTGTTCAAGAAGACCATACACCTAATAAGTGCTTAACCCAAATACTACATGGCTCCACAGAGACTTACACCTAATGTGTGGAAAGATTTAAAAAACTATGAACAGACAGACCTCTCATAAAACTACAGCTAAAGTGCTTGCTTACCAATTAGCATATGAAAATGCCAATGATGACTACAAACAGCCATTAGCCTCAGTAGTTCACACTGTTTATCTCCATGCATGCCAAAATGTTGGCTCCACTACCCATGCCTCTACACTCTTGGCACAGGCTATATCCCAAAAACTTAACAATAAATTCCATCTGATTAAATATTTTAATTATGTCAAAGGAGAACATACTAACTGACACTGCAGCACCAGTCCATTTTGCTACTCAGGCTGCACCTAGTCTGTGTCCCTATTGTACGAAAGGCTAACACTGGAAGAAACATTGTAAGTCCAAATTTCATAGAAATGTCACACTCTTGCAGAAAAACAAACCATGTAGCCTAATAAAGGAGCTCAATAGAAATAAGAATCCCCTCAGGCTATACTCCAATAATTTGGAACCAATTAAGCCACTTCAAACCAGTACTAATCTGACAAACAGCTATCCCTCTGTGTCCTGTGTTTCCCTGGTCTATTGGATCAATCAGAGTGTACAATTAGATTTACCCATGGATTCTCTCATTCATTCATTGGGAGAAGAAAAGTCAATTTTAATTCACAGTGAAACTACCACACCTGCCCTTAACCCTGTGCATGCGCCTGTTACAAACAAACCTTTAAGTAATAAACTTTATTTTTCCTAGGGTATTTCAGTTCATAAAACTACAGGTACTGATTAGTTAAATGTAAAATCTCTCACTGGATTGGTGGATATGAGAACCAATGTCACTGAACCAATCACGGTCACGTACTCCTTTGTTTAGGCCCACCTCCCCTGCTTTGATAGGTTCAGGCTCTTCCAGTCACTGCCACTTCCCTATGTGGGCCAGGATAGACAGACAGGCACTGTAACACTGCTTATTGTGCCTTCAGTTAAACAAAGACAAGCTACAGTTGGATTTGTGATAAAGGTCATTGGTACTTTTGCACAACAAAAATTAAAGATTTTATTAACATTGGTAAAACAACAGCTGCAATGTGATCTCCTCAAGCCCACACTATTACAAATAAGTTTAAAACTGCTAAAGGCTATAGTCAGTAAACCTGCTCCATTCCTTACTGGTCATATTATGACCTATTCTAATCTCCCAATTCATTGTCATTAGGTAATTTTAATACAGATGCTCTTATAAATCTAGTTTCCATTTCTAATAAATTTGAGACAATCCCATAAATTTTTTCAGTGTATTTCTAAATCTCTACAACATAAAATTAAGATTACCGTAACTCAAGTCAGACAACTTGTGTTATCATGTCCTGCCTGTCAACTTATTCCTATGCCTATTCCTCAACATAGTTGTAATCACAGAGGCTTTTTCACTAACCAATTATGCTTAATGAATGATACCCATATATCCTCTTTTTACCAGCTTAAATATATTCATGCCTGTATAGATACCTTCCATGCTACCTGTCATTCAGGAAAAAAAGGTAAGCATGTCATACAACATTGTATATCAGCCCTTGCTAGCTTAGTGGTATCACAAACAAAACAACTCCTGATATTGGTCCTGCTTATATTAGTAAACTTTTTCAGAACTTTCCAGATAACTGGAATATGAAGCATGTTACAAGGATACCCTATAATCCCAAAGGCCAAGCAGTAATTGAGCACAGTCATTTTAAATTAAAAAAATCAATTAGCCAAACAAAACCAAGGGGGAATGCAAGGTCAGAACTCTCCTCAAATATATTTAGATTTTGCTACATATGTTTAAAATTTTCTGAACCGTGCTCCTGATTCCAATTTGCTGCCAGCCATGATACATTGGGGACAATAATCTGACCATTCTTTGATGTCCCTGCCTCCTGTAGCTTGGTGAGACCTCCAAACAGGTGTTTGAAATAATCCAGCATCACTTTTACATTGAGGCAGAGTGCATCCTTATATTTCCACAGATTATTGGCAGATAGTATGACCATCAGAGCTGTTATGCGACCAAAATCCAACGCAGCTGTGCAATATGCAAACACTCTTCCAAGACCTCAAGCAGTGAACCTGACAGTGTCTTGTCCACTAACCTGGGAAGGCATACAGCAGACAATTCATGAGGCTTGCCATCTATTTAGCAGCCAGGGTTTGGTTCAACCACCTGATAATATTTTCTTTAAATTGCTTGCCATCCTAGCAGCTACCGCATGTATTCCTAGGGTGCAGAGAGAGGAGTACTGGGTTTACATACCTAATCCAACTATGCTCAGACACCTAACTTTGATGGACAAGCCTCCAGAAATTTTCCAATCTATATAGAGAAACAATCCTACATATACTATCTTGCCTGGCCCTTATACTTTTATGCATTTACATAGGTGGGTTGCAATCTGTACTTATTTTTAAGCAGGCATTTCAGAAGCCTGGAAACTTTTTCCCAGTGTCCCTTCATCTTCATTAATACCAAGCACTTCCCCAGTGAGAGTTTCCCAGAATTTCCCCTCTTTTATTTTTTCATTCAGACTGAGCAGAGTGGAAAATTATAGAGTGATATTGGGCTTGTTGTAAACAGGTCATCATGGCTTCTGCATTGAAGAGCATAGAGAGGGTTTTTAAGACTGCAAGAAAGAGCAGAGAAAAGATTATTTCAATAGCTATAGGAATTCAAAAGTGAACTTTATGACTAGAGAACCAATTATTAGACACAAATCAGTCTGCACTGTCATTGGGATGAGTCAAAGTAACAGTATGTGAACCTGCATTTAAAGTTTATGGAGTTAGCCAGATGTGGTGCAGCACGCCTATAGTCCCAGCACTCAGGAGGCTGAGGCAGGAGGATTACTGTGAGTTTGAGACCAACCTCAGCTACACAGTGAGCTCAAGGCCAGCCTGAACCACATAGTGAAACCCTGTCTCCAAAAAAGAAAAAAATAAATAAGTAAATAAAAAATGAAAATAAAGTTTATGGAGTTAGACTGGAAGTTGGTTCTGGAGATGAGTATAGTCTCCATCCACACTTGAATGAAGGGCACTGTGGAGAAGGTGATGGAACTCTTCCCAAAATTCACAATGATTGGAAGAAATAGGAGTAATATATATGGAGCAATACTGAGCTTCATAACTAAGCGTATCACCTATCTATATGGCCTGGTGGTGTTCACCAAGATAAGTAACAGCAGTCTCAAGGGTGCCAAGTCTTTGTAGAATATGTGTATCAACATTAGTCTGGGGCAGTAATTCTGAGGTAGCATTTTGAAAATAGGCATTTGGAGAGTGAGTAGTTTGGATAGAGTAAGTCAAAATGACTGCTGCAATCACCTTGCAGCAGCCAAATAGTAGCTGTGAAAATAGTTGCAATCAAAATGCGTAGAAAGTGCTTTTGTGTGATATGTTAAAGTGCTGAGGTGGTTTGTTCAAAAGCAAAATTTCCAGCACACTCTCAAGTAAGATTGATGGGGAGCCAAGTTTTGGCTGCTGGTTTGATTACCATAAAATGAATAATGCTTAATCAAGAGATATAAATGGAAGTTTTATGCCATTAGGGCTGGAAAGGGGTATGATGGCTATTATCAATGGTGTTGTTGATTATGATTATTAGAGACAATTTACCATCAAATATCACATGTAAGATCAGAAATGTTAACACTATAATAGCCAGAGTAGCCATAAGGCCCCGCCCTGTCTCTTAAGGGGACAGGAGTTGGCAGTAAAACTCCATCTGTACAATAGGTATCCACCTGTATTGGAGAAAAAAGATAGTTTTGGACCTCTCCATGTAAATATGTCAATTAGGTAAGGTAGGAACGAGTCCAATAAATCATGTCACTTCCTTGAGGTATAAATGTCAGGAAAATCAGAAAGGTCAGTAATTACCTTTGTAACTGGTGTTGCAAGTGACTTGCATGATCATTGATTAGGCTTTTAGAACTGAAGAGAATTATTGTTCTTTGCAGGGTCTCACTTGGGGTCTCACAAGATAGGGATGAACAACTTTGGCATGAACCTAAAGAAGTCCTATGGGTTACAAAAGAGAGGTATACCTCCTCCCCCAAGTTAACAATTATGTAGGGTTCATACTTTTGGGAATAAAATGCTTTTCCACTGCAGTGAACCTTCTAAATCACAGTTTAAAAATTTAAAGAAACTATTTAAAATTTAAAGTAAGTAATGCTTTAGATACTTAGTCATAGGGTGATACCTCAGTTCATTAATTTACTTTATTCTATGTCTCTTGGGATGATGACCACATTCCCTTCATTTAGGGAAAATGCTCTTGGTTATGTTCATTGCTCACTGTGCAGTTCTTGAAGAAAACAAACTTGTGGTGAAATTTTTTGCAACCTGATTGTTCTCAAACATAATTGTTAGTGAACTAAGGCACTGTTATATTTGTTTTTGTGGTGAGTTTCTTCATCATATTTCCCATGCTTTCTTTTAATAAATGAATTTCAGGAGCACACTGGCTCATTCTATTAAAACTTCACCTGTGGAACTAAAAGGTATACCTGTGAAGTTTTTAATATGTTAGAATTGGTAGAAAATTTGAATAAATCTGGAAGCACAGGTAGGAACATTTTCTGTTTCAATTTGTGAAGGCAATCTCATTACAGAAAAAAATGAGAGAACATGATATTTAATGTTTCACTACCTTTATGGATATAAAGTTAAACAAATTATTACAGATGCATGAAATTAGCTATTACAAAATATGCTGTTATAAAAAATTGTATTCATACATCACAATGGTACAATACTTTTAATTCTTTCAGGAAGATACCAAAAGGAAATAATTGGGTCAAATAGAACAAAGTCAAGCTACTATGTGTGGACTATCCATCCAGTTATATTTCAGGGTGAAAGATGAGTGAAAGGGGAGGAGAAGCTAAAGATGGTGGAATAGTAAGCAGCAGAGTAAACAGTGTCTCTGAGAGAAACAGTTCCGATGCTGGAATATAACATCATGGAGAAGACAAGAAGGAAGGAAGTAGGTCCCCTGGACCCAGGGAGAATCTAAAATATGAATTGAAGCCCACAAAGAGAACAAAAAGAATTTAAATGAAGAAGAAGGTGGTGGCTGGCAGCACCTAAGCCTGGAGCTGGATTCACCCTGCTAGAAGAGCTGCTGAGCCTGGAGACATGCAGTCATGGTTGCAGTCATGGTTGCAGCTGCAGTCACCCCAGAGGTCTCGGTGGAGAGGTGTGCAGGTGAAGGAGAGTGGTGGATGTGGAGATCTGTGCTGGCTGCTGGTGAGTGCTTGAAATTCCACCCTCCGCTGCCCCATGGGAGACAGTGATTGGCCAGGCACCATCTTGGAGTCAGCAGGTTACGCCCCGGGGCCAAGACTGCTAACCACTTCTGCTGGCAGCAACAGGTTGTGCGCAGACCCATGGAAGTTGCTTGGACTGAGGCCAGAAAAACCAGTCATTCTAGAGCTCCAGGTTGTGGGTGGACCCACAGAAGCTGATTGGACCAAGATTTGCTCCCATGCGCATTTCAGGCAACATCATGTAGGTTCCTAAACACCTTAGATTCACAAGGCCTGACCAGGTCTGCTCCCGTGCAAAGCCCAGGTGGCTTGTACCCAGCTCAATGCAGGGACACAAGTGCCCAACGTGGGATGTACATAGCCAGTACTGGCCAGAAAACACAAACAGTCTAGCTTCGGAGAAGTTGTGCCTAGTGCTGGGGTTCCTGGGACCAAACTTCTCATGTGTGTGGAAGAAATCAGGAATATGCCAAGATGAAGAGGGAGAGGGCAATCTCTGGCATCCTACCCAAGCAGTGCAATTCCACAAGAAGAAAGCATGGAGATCGAGAATTGCACACCTGAAATGACTGAAGCGATGTCAACTGAAGTGAAGAAACAACTTCAGGAAGCTATAAGAGAAATTAGAACAGAAATTCTATCCAGGTAAAAGAAGAAATGAAAACCATAATAAAAGAAGTACTAAGCATCTCTAAAGAAGACACAGATTAAAAAAATAGAGGAGCATAGGAAAATGAGGGAAACCATGAATGAACAGCATAAGAAAGATTTAGAATGTATGAAACAGATTCAAAGAGATATCCAGAAAATTAAAAACTCAGAAAGCTGGCAAGTTCACATGAAAGAAACTGAAGACAGACTTTCAAAGCTTGAAGACAGGTTTGCAGCCTATGACCGTGAAAGGAAAGATCTCTTAAAAATAACAAGGTCTCAGGAAGTAACAATTCAACAGCTGGTAGACAACTCAAGGAAGCATAATATAAGAATTAAAAATGTGAGTGAAGAATCAGGTGTCAAGACAAATGACATTAGGACCTTATTTACAGATATAATTTATGGAAACTTCCCAAGCATGAAAAAAGAATATGACATTCAAATAAGTGAGGCATATAG
>RJWT010014487.1:0-21047 GCA_004365215.1 Cuniculus paca | reverse complement strand
GTCCATTCACTCTTAGGACGAGTATTTATTACGTTCAAGGCATAGTTCCAGCTACAAAGGCTATTCCTTAGTAACTGACATGTAATAAATAATAAATATTTGTTAACTTATAGAATAAAGTGACAACTAAGAAGCATACTCTACCTTAGAGATTATAATGCACTTAAGGAGATAATAGAATAATTGTTAATAGTATGATATATTAATGTGATCATAAATTTTTTTGTATACAGTAGAGTTATGGCATATAAAATAAAATGGTTGTGTATAGAGTTTATTGTTAATAGTACTATCATACATATTCCACAATATTGGTTATATCATATAAAAATTAGTATTATACAGTTCTATGAATGATTTTTGTGATAGAGCCAGCAAGTGAATCAGGAATTGAAATACATACTAAATGATGAAATGCTATGTGAAATGATCATATCCAAAGTGCTCAGGTCATGGTAAATTAGTGAAATTTAATGAAAATTTTAATTGTATATATACAGTACACAAATATTACTACATACTACCCAGACATAGTTAGACACAAACATCCATTCATCAGTGGATGGGTTATGCTGGAGCATTTGAGGAAGGTGAGCCTTTGACACGTACAGTCCTCTAACAGAAGGATATACACTCCTTTAACAGGGTTCGGTAGTGTTTGTATGATAGCACTGTGTATTTTCAAGTCTCTACTACATACCATTCTTTCCTAGTACTCACTCTTTAAATGCATTCTCTCATTTACTTGCCATTATCTTTGAGGGCGATTTTATCATCCCTATCCATGAGGCAAAAGGCAAGAACTAAACTTTTTAAATTGTGGATATATTTCCCCAGTACTCCAAACTAGTTACTGGTCATAAGCTAATGTTCTAATCAAATAACTCCTTAATACAAAGCTTGTAACATCTACATAGTGTGAAAAATTCATGTTATAGATTTTTCAAATAAAAATCTCCTGGTCAATTCATGTTGGTTCTTTGTCATTTATATGTTCTTTTGTTCACTGAGGGTAAATATTACCTTGGTCAGAAACATGACTATCTGAAGTCCAAAAACCATACCTTATCTGATGAAGTTACAGTTTCTGTCAAGTTCTGCTTAGTGTTATTTTTTGTGAAATTTTACAAGAAAACATTATCACCATCCTAACCACCAATTTATATATATTGACAGCCCACTAGATGTAGAGATTCTAGATGCATAATCTCATTCTAAATTGTAAGGCAGGGCTCTGTGTTCATGTTTCTGTTTGCGCTTGTGGGGGGTAGGTGTCTAATCTGAATGATTTGGCAAAGAATTAACATCAAAGACTTATGAAAATATGTTCTATCATACATATTTGGAAAAGAATTCTTGTTGGTCAAGACCAATTATTATTTAAGTTTATCAATTGTGAAAATTATGTTAAAAAGTAGTTAAATCTCTTGATTTGTGATATAAAGAACTGACCTCTCAGAAAACTATCTGGCTTCACTCACACTATCACAAAATTTCTAATCATCAGAGTTTAGACTTTTTATTAAAATCTCTAAGCAAGCCTATGATAGTTCATAAGATTAAGAAAGACAATAATCTTCACTTAAATATTTTGGAGTGAGAGTATGCAGTAATTGAATAATCTAATGAAACTGAAAATAAAATTTGATGAAAATTGGCAAAACCAAAAAGCGGACAGTGCTTTTTGCCAATTTATAATTAATTCCATGCAAGTATTTGTTTAATCAGACAATGTGGTTAATCACCAAGGTGAAATTGAAAGTTACCAACACTGAATGCTGGTATAAAAGTCAACAAATTCAGTTCATAATCATTATGCACATGCTAGTTATAATAATTTACTGTCCATACCAAATCTTTATAAGCATTGTAATTAAATATAAAATGCACATTAGAATTATAATGAGTAATTAGGGCAACATAACTAATATGCATGAAAGTCCCAAAGCTCATTGAAATGTTAAAAGACAAAACCTGTTCTACCTAGTGTTTTTTGCATATTTTCTATAGCTAAATGAATGCCAGTAGTCTTCATATTGTTTTACCATTTTTGGTTTTTATGAATTATGCATTTAAAATTCCCTGGAAACATTTGGTTCAGATACCAAATACAGTCTTATTTCCATTCTGCAAGAAACAGAAACACACATACACATCCCATATCAAAATATAACATCTGAAGCTAGGATACCACCTCATAGGATTACTTCAGTGAGAGGAACACAAGACCATCGTGAGTCACTATTTGACATTATGAAACTTCTTCGAAAGAGTTTGCAGATTATAAACCAATTAGGGAGTGTCATCCTGATCAGTCTTTACACATTTCACGACATACCCATAGTTTCCTACTATTATGAACTTCCAAATTTAAATACCGATGAACTCAAATTCAGACAAGTCATTAAGAACTTAACCATAAAAATAATGAAAGCAGGATGTGTTGCTTCTAACATTATTCTGAAACCATACATTCTTTATCTTTTATAAATAGTTCGCTTTTTGTATGTCCAGTAAACACAGACCAGTTTTTTAGTTTGAAGTCATCAATTCTAGTTTATACACAAAGCGAATAGATTATTTGGTCCCCTAATACATTTTAGATTTAACTAATAATGAAGATTTCTGGTAGGAATGAATGTTTATATCCTTAAAGCACACATGTGTTTATTTGATAAAATGTAGCTCTGCTTGTCTAGAATATATAACTTTTTCAGGTAAATTTTTAAGTATACATTAAATTATAGATAAAATATGAATACACAGAAATTACTTTATTTCCATATCTTCACTGGTTAGAATTTATTCACTAAAATGCTTTGAGAAATATACATTAGAAAATGACATTAATATATTTAGTCACATAATATGAATGTATTCAATTATCACTTTTAGAAACCTTGAACACAGTAAGAACATGCATATTAAATCTAAGTCATTGGAATTCGAATGTTGTGGGTTGAAAAAGCCTGCAGCGTAAATTATAACTAGAATAAAGAATTGCAGTGTTTTATACACATATTGCATTCATTCATTCTTTGTATTAATTTGTTCAACTAACCTTTTTTAGGTATATACTATCTTCTGGATACTGGGGTAGGCCACAGAGAAACCCTGAAGATTGTGACACTGTGTTGAGAAGTTTCTAATTCTATTAGAACCTTGAGCTTCTCTAAGGCAAAAATCATTTTAATCTATCCTTGACCACTAGCACTGAGGAAATAAAGGAATAAAGAGCAAACTGTAAGATTCATAATAAATACGGAGTCAGTAGATGACATATGAAATGGAAAAATATCTCCCAAACATAAATTCTCCTCACCGCAGTCAGTGTGAGTGGGGACTTTTCCCATGCCAGGCTCTAACAGTGTTTTCTGGGAGACCTGCAGTCCCCTTCCTCACACCATAGCATATCAGAGCTCTTAGTTTGCATAGCACTTGCTGTCATTGTGGTTTCAATGGGTCACTCTGCTTTCTGCAAATGCCTTCACTCATTTGCTCTTCATTCTCAAGTACTCTAAAATCCACAATTCACTTCAGATACTCCATTTTCTCATAGGACCCTCTTTGGCCTAGATATGAAAGAGACTTTGAGACTGTGTGATTTGAGAAACTGCTACTCACAAGTAATAATCTACACACTTCCTTGACAAATAATCCTCTCATCCAAATGTGTAAGTCATAGACTTCGGTTTTATTGATAATAGGTGTGACCATATGCTGCTTTAGCTAGTGGGCACGGTAGATATGATAGAAAATAAATGCATAAATGAGAAATAAATGTCAATTACTATATGCACTAAAATTCTATAGAAATTCACCATTATTGTGGCTAGGGCTGACTAAAATATAACATCAGCCTAAAGCTTAGCTGTGATTGCTTTCTATGACTCAAAATACATTGTGGTAGACATTGAAAAACTGCTAAAATATTTTTCTAGAATTCTTTATCCTAATATACACTATTTTATGCCATTATATAGTGTTACATGTGATACTGAATAATAAAAATGAAATTTGGTAATCAACCATTTCATTTTGAATGCATTGCTATCTTATTTCAATACTGTAATTAAAATATCTTTTAATTATAAATAGTCATCTAAGTAGGTATAAAGAAATGAAAAAGCATATAGTATCATTTTATAGCAAAATTTATCAAAACTGTGAAGATAAGATATATGCAGACCATGCATTACTCATTTTAGAAGCACACAACATTAGAAATTTTAAACATGCAAATGATAATCCCATGGAAATTTTGTACTCAGCAATGGAAATGACATTAGGACATCTTTTTTGGCCTATATCAAAAGTGGTAACATTTCTGTAATTCACAGACTCGAGTGGTCACTCTGTTCTTGTGTGTGTGTTTGGGGGGCATCCTATACTGGGGATTGAACTCAAGGCCTTCATCGTGAGCTACATCAAAAGCCCTTTCTGATAATTTATTTTGAGACAGGGCTTGCTAAGTTACTAAATGTCCCGGACTGGGCTCCAACTTCGATCCTGCTTGCTTCAGCCTCCCAGAGTTCTGGGACTCACTGAACAACTTTAATGTTTAAAAAGGGCATAGTGTATTTCAGATATTGGTATAGAAACATGACATAATCTTTATACATATTTTGCCTGTATTCTGACTGGAGGGGGAAGCGTGTCTTCATTAGCAGGCACGGAGAATTTGACTCATTTTGACAGAACACACGGGGCTGCCGTGTTGATGACAACCTGCAGAGGGAGCAAGGGCAAAGGCAGAAAGGAAAGTGCAACCATCCTCCTCCAAGGCCCACATGGTGTATCTAAAGGAAGCGGAAGTGCTCTTTACCTTGATCAGATCATTTCTCATTCTGTACACCTATCAAAATGTCACACCGTATTGGTTCCACATGTGCAAAATATGTCAATTACAAAGAACCTTTTGGTTTTTTTGTTTGTTTGTTTTACAAGAGAGGAAATAATTTACCTGCATAACAGCTATGGGGTGGGTGAGAAGTGACCAGGGTCCAGATGTACTGTAAAGGCAGAACCAACAAGATTATGGAGTCCCTCAAGACTTAGAAATGCTTTGTAATGACATCGATGAACTGGTAATAGTAATTTTCTTTTTCAGTACTGGAAATCAAACTCAAGACCTCACGCTCGCCAGGCAGGCACTATGCTGCTAAGCTATCTCCCCAACAGTGATGTTCAACAAGTGCACAAAAAATAAGTTTTGTAGGAGGGAGAGGGAAGTAGTGAAGATACAGTGATTTTGATTAGGCACTAAATGAGATTGACATTATAAGGAAGGCATCAGCTGCATTTTATATAGATATTTCCGAGAAAAAGGGAGAAGAGCCAAACATTTTTTTTTTCTGATAATTTATTCATGGCTGCTCTTGCTGAGATGGAATTTCTTTTTTGTCACTCAGACTTTTCTTGTCTTGACATATGCTTCAGTTGTCAAGTTACTTTTGCTGTTAGGCAGAGTTTTCTCATACCATGTTTTTATTTAATCATTGTGGGAAGAGTGACATTTTTTCCTTGCAAAATATTCTTAAATCCCAAATAAACTCCTATTGTTATTTTAGAAAATTACAGTTTTCTACCACTTCTCCTCACACACCTTCTGATTTCTTTGAGATTCCCTGTTTGTTGGTACCATGTCTCTTCAGCTGCGTCTTCTCATTCTTTTACTTCTTGCTACTGTGTTTATCTGATTTAGCTGTCTTTCTCCATGAAAGTGTCCAAGTGATTTTTTTTAAATGAGAAGAAAAATCATCTTTCAACTCTCCAACTCCTATTATTTCTCACTAGTTTATCAATATGATTAATATTCATATTATTATTTTGCCTTGTTCATACGCTCATGGTGAATCTGTGAACACAGAAGCTTTGTTGCCTACTTATTGCTTCTTTGAGATACATAAAAATACTGTACCATAACTTCCTCCAGGATGCAGATTTGAGCCTACAGCTGACCCCCACCTGTACATAAATGGGGTTGTACAAGTGGTCTTACTTTAAAGTTCATTTTCTTACTAGGAAGAACATACATTGGCAATTTTGGAAAATACCATTCGCATCACATATTTACTCTGGTCTTGCTAGGCTTCTCCCCTCATCCTTTCGCCTTTATGGAAGGTAGCCGGGGAGAAATGGATATCTTATGTCTGTGTTTCTATGATACATATCTTATTTTTTGTGTAATTTCTCCTTTTCTTTCTAGCTACTCAAAGCTTTCTTTTTCACTTCCTCTAAGACAATGTGTTCAGAAAGTAATTCTTTTGAATATATTAACAATATGAATTATTCATTTTGCAGAATTAAACAATTTTAATAACTGAATCGTAATCAAGTTTTTAAATGTTCTATTTTAAGATTATTGAAGGCCACAGTAACAAGAAGAAATAATAAACCATTCAGTCAGCTAAGAAATTGACTCCAGAGCTTATTACCTGAGGGCAGAAATGATACAAGTCCAAGGTTCCCTGATGTCTACAAATTTATCGTCAGGGCTGTGGCAGAAGCTGGTCCTAAAGCCAGAGGAGCAATGTGACTGACAAAAGACTCCACAGATTCTATCTTCCTCTATTAGCAAACACATCATTATTGCTATTACTTTTAGACTCAACTCAAGAATCTTAATTGTGTTAATATTTATGTATATATCTATGTGCATGAGTGTGTATATATATATATATGTCTAAATCATTCACATTTTGAGAGATCAACATTAGTTTTTAAAAGTCTAGCATAATTTAAAATATAACAATAAACATTCTGGAAGATTCAACAACATATCCTGACATATTTCAACTAGAAATGTTTTCCCATAAAAATCTCAATTATAATATCATTTTTTAAAGGTAAATCTAAAGAAAGAATGTGAACTTTTTCTATCTTTTTTAAGGATTCACAGAAAAGTAATTTTTATCAGTAGACTTATAATCACAACTTCGACATGAAAAGAATGCATCGAAACAGTTTAGGATTCATGGAGCTTGTACTGAAGGTACCTTCAGTTACAGGCCTATGCCTGCTGAGACTAGAGATTCCCTTGGAGACTCCCCAATTCACAATTCTGCAAACTTGTCCACTGTATCCAAATCAATCACACACAGCTATAATTTCAGTGTTACTGACAACAGAGAAGAGATCAAATCATGAATAAGTCTAAAGAAAGAAAGTTTGGAGAGCAGCTAAGAAAACAGTGAACCATTTAATTCCTATTGATACAGCTGGTGGCCCAATAAATCTCACACATATTTTACAATGGATGCATCTCTGAACTGAGCCTCGCTGAGTAGCAGAGAACAACTACTTCAAGCTGTAATTTCACCAGCACTGACCTTTGTCAAAAGCATGATATGAATGAATTCTGCCTGACCACCAACAATTTACTCATGATGTAACCCTTCTTTCTTTATTATGCTTTATCTACATCTTCATGAGTCACGGATAACCTATCCATCCATCCATCCATCCATGCATCCATGCATTCTCCAGTGGCCTCTACCAGATGCAGTCTTGTAATCAACACAATTTCATGCCACTCATACCATCATACAAATGACTAATAATAGCTCAGTGTATTAACCCATTGCAAGAGTTAAATATTATAAAAGCATGAAATTTGAGCTTCAAAACAGAGGTTCCTATCTTTTACTCTCAAACAAATGATAGATGTTTCTTTAAGAATTGAAGAGGCCAGTGCAAGGGCCTTCGCTAATTTTACTAAATCAGATTTCATATATAGTCATGTATCTTAGCTTTGTGAAATTTCTTACCAAATAGTTTGCTTTTTTTTTTAGCTCTGGTAGTACAAAGAAATCAGAGATCACAGCTTAGTACACTGTAATATTGGATATTAAATGTTTAATAAAACCATTAAGGTCAAGTGTACATGTGAAATTCCATTTATCATTGTCTTTGTTGTGAAGAAGAAAGTGACCTCATCATATGCTTAACTGAATCAATACATTGATCTTTTGTATACCAAAAAAAAAAAATAAAATGATGCAGCTGTATGAGTCTAGAAAGGACTTTCATGTTCTATCACATTAGGAAATCTAAACCTCATACTTCTTCTCCAAGGAAAAACAAGATGAAGTCTACTGTATCTCCACATATGCCATTCAAAAAATATTATTTATTAAGTTTACTAAATTTCACACAGACAGAATTCTGGGAGACTAAAAAGTATTATACTAGTCCGGGTTGTAGTTCGATTAATGACACACTTCTAGTTCCAAGGCAATGAATTAATAAAAATCAGTTTTATTTTCTTCTGTGTCTTAAATGATTCTACACTCTTACAAGCAGCATGGTTGTGCTACCCTATCCTCTTGTAAGAAGTCTCGTTTTAGGTCATGTTTTTCATTGACGACTAACTCAGTGCAAAACATTGAGGTGAGAGCATTTCGTGCATTGTTTTATGTTGTCTATACAGAAACCCATGAAATAGGTACTATTTATTTTACAGATGAGAAAATTGGGACTTGGAAGAGTTAAGTAACACAGTAAATTGAGAAACCGCTTTTGTTTGGCAGCAAAGTAGAGGTTTGTTAGTGTACTATTTTGCGACTGTGTAAATGTTTAACATCTGAGGGGAGCTGGAGGTATATTACAAATTGGAATATTTTCATTCCCTGTGAATGCTGACCAGAGTTTTAATTCAATGTAAAAGACCTTAAATCATCAACAGTATTCTTCAACTTTATATTTGTAGTTGAATTGATAACATTTATTTATTTATTCTTTTGCTTAGCAATAACAGGGAGTCCTTAGCTTCCTTTAAAGTAAGATTAGTCCATAAACCAAGGACATATCTGCTTCCTAGAAAGAGTTTGTTGACCATCTGATATGCTTCTCTGAAATCTACACCAATCTTTGGAAGACTGTCATTATTTCCTACCTTGAGTTTTTATCCATCTTCAAGGAAAACATTTCCAACTGTCATCATCCTCATCTGTATCCATAATGCACTGAAGGATGGAGGGTATAGTTCAGTGATGGAGTGTTTGCCTAGCATGCTAAAGACCCTGGCTTTGATCTCCACCAATACAAAAAAATAATGATAATAAAATAATAAACTGTAAACAAAATATAATAATGCACTAAGCATACTCTACGTGCTATATTCTCTGGTTGGTGTTGGAAACTAGTTTTTTTCTCAAAGACCATTGGTTTGACCAAGGTTGCCTTTGTTTAACCTGTAAATTCTATAGCGGAGACCAAGGGCAACATGCTTGCTTACTACAGTACTTTCACACTATGTGGCCTTTGTAGGCTTAAAGTCTTCCTCATTTCCTTCCTTTAGGAAATCTATTTTGTTATTTCTCTTTGAGTAAACATTTTATCATGGTTATCTGATGTGGCACCTTCATCACTGTCCATAATATTTCTCTCTTCTTTTACAAATGTGTTTATCAGTAGACGTTTGCAGTAGACGATGATTACACTCATTGTGGAGAGTGACACGTGTTCATTCTGCCCCTCCACTTCCTCCCCCTTGCTCCATCTGTTGGTCCCCTTCTCTTTTGCAAAAGACCCTGCTCCTTGTTCTCTATTATTTTGTATTTTGCTCTTTATTTATATTTGGTTTTCTCATATACAGAAATGTGTTAGTTAAGCCTCCGTGCCTGGTGTAAGGATGACCATGGTATTATTTTACCATTAGATCTATAAAGTTTTAATTCAACTACCTCAACTTAGTAAGGCTACTGAAGTAATTCTTGGACTGTCTCGGTTTTTGATAATAAGACACTGTACATAAAGTACTCACTGAGGATATAGCAAAAGAGGAAGATGATCTTCGCAGCTATTGTCATGTAACTAAGAAAATGAATCTCGATTAGGCTTGTCCGGTGCCAAGTACAGAGGTTCTGTCGCTTGCACCTGCATAGCCTGGAGTTTTGGATGAAAAAACCTTTCATTATCTTCCTCCTGAAATGACTGCCCAAACAATGCAAGGAAAGATCCCACTGAGTAAATGAAAAGGGAAAAGCCCTCTTTTTTGAGCATCTAATCACACAGGTGTTGAATACCCCTGGCTGACCCTTCAGCTAGCTTCTCCCAACATCTGTTCTTTGTGCTCACCTACATCTGTCTAATGACATTGCTCTGAAACTGATTTTGTTCACCGTGCGATTGTTTCAGCTCACAGTCATGTACAATTTGGCACACGGCAGATGGGCTTAGATGTCAGTTGTGCACACATTCCAGGCTGTTCCAAAGGATGCCATTGCACTCAGGAGTGTGAGAAGCTCAAGAGCTTATTTCCTTTACTACTTCGATGTCATTAAAAGATTAGATCTGAGTGGAACAAAATCTACCTCCATGGCAAGAGAAAAATAGTTCCTGAAACATAAACATGTGAAGATGCACACATGTACACTCCAGGAAACAACATGTACATTGAGAATGTAGGGTCAAGAGTCACAGAGCTGGGGTGGCAGTGTAATGATGAAAGAAATGTTCTAGGAGCAATGTCTCAGGTTTTATCACTCACTCATTTTTTCCAGCATTTATTATTTCCTAAAACATGGAGTATTTTCGTGTAAAAAGCCTGTTTTGGACAACTTGGCCAAGTATACTTATAATTTTCACTGCTATAGTTCCAGCTGGAAGTTTACCTAGTCGTAATTGTTAGGAACACCTATCCCAGGCAAATAAAGGGCTAGCTCCTTGTGATGCCTAAAATTGAAGCATTTTCCTCACATGAAATTTGCAAGTATAAGCTAGCTCCTAAGCTCTCGAAATCTTGTGGAACTAATGACTATTGTTCAACTTAAAAGTCCTAGATTACTTAACCTCAGATGTGGCATAGACCCTAAAGATCTAATGGTACAGGAGCCAAATATACTGACAGTATGTCCCCAGAAACACCAAGTTCACCAAAAGTTCAAATAAAACCTTCAAAAATTCTATGGTCACATAGTCTTGAAAAGTCTGTGTCCACGAAGAGATTCATAAAATGAATGTTAACTACATAATCTCTAAGAACTCTTCCATTAAAGAATGTATAAAATGGGTAAAAATGGGCATTTCAGTGGTTAGTCCTAAAAGCCTTTTATTTATACAAATATCAGGGTTTGGAACAGCATAAAACTTGAAGTTTCAATGAAAATGCTCAGTCATTGCCAGTCAACAAACAGAATTTGACTTTGGTCCAATGTGACCAGTGACCTATTTAATGTTTTTCCTCAATTCTTGCCTTGTCAGAGGAGTAGGCAGCGATGGTCTCATCATACTGAGAATTACCACACCAGACTCCTGACGATTCAGCCTATTTCCTGTCCTGCCTTTCTGTGAACTACGTTCCACATGACAGCCAAAGAATCTTGATAAAATTTTAATCAAATATCACTCTTGCACTCAAAATCCTCCAAACCTCATCTTCTTAGAAAAATATTCAAAGTCTTCAGCATAGATACAAAATCAGACCCCACGATACCAGCCCTAACATCTCTTCTGGATTTTTCTTCTTACATACTCTGCTCAAAGCATGACGATCATTTTTGATGTACTTTAAACAGTTGAATGTACCTGTTAAACATGTTTCCACTCCCAGTAGGGTCCCCACTCAGGGTCTGTAACTTTCCTGTTTCTTCTTTTGTAATAAGACCTACAAATAGCCCATTGACTCCTTTTCCCACATCGTGTAATTCTCTAATCAATTATTAGCTTAAGAGTACGGAGCTCTGTGATTGTACCGCACAGGACCACGTGCCTTGTTTTACCTTTCACATTGCCCTGTTTAAGCTCCATCTAAATTTTCTCAGTCTATAAGAGCTCTATGAGGCCGTGAATATTTTTTTCATAATTGTGGTCTCTGATACAAATATTTATTGAACCAATGAAGAAATGAAGAATAAATGAGTAGATGAGTCCTCTTCCCCTCAATCATTTCCAAAAGCTGCACAGTGATATGAATAGGTAATGTAAATTTTCATGTCCCCAAGAAAAATCAATGGAGACTTTATGTTCATGCTTATAATTTTACTCCCAAAATAAAATCTACATGAAAATCCCCACTCTACATTGATTACCCAGTAGCCTGTAGCCCTTTCAGTCTCCGCTCCGCAAAATGCTCTTAGGACATTCTCTTAGACATGTTGTTATTAATTATTGATTCACTGTTTATCTATGCTTCCCTGTGCACTGAAGGGTTCTTTCCCTATGCAGCATCTCTGAGACACCCACAGACTCCCAGATTACAGGTCATTTCCCCTTAACTTGTGCGGCAAAGCACCTATTGCGAAGCTATCTACACGCTTCACTTTATAAAAGCCTTTTAATGATGAATTAGATTTTTATTTCAGTTCATTATGCCAGGGCTTTCAGGCAATGTTCCGGATTTCATGCTTTTCTTTGTAGTAAGTCATGGCCCCCTTGACAAACAAGAGAGTAATTAAACTAACCAGGTTATCAATAGAAGCTTGTGGTGGAGCTCCTGTTGCGTATGGTGATTTTATCTTCAATAATGGTTGGTTATCAAGAAAGATGATGGTCTGTGAGTGTGACAGGGAGAGGAGACATGAAAGACTGTCAGAACAACTGTGAAAATCTGGTCTTACCTGTGCCTCCCAAAGCAAAACTGTGGCATGATTGACAAATGAGTGGGGTTCATTTATAGCTGGCTTTTGTACATTTTACAGCTGTGTAGAGGGTGGGCCATGAATATTTGCTTAACTTTAAAATGTTAAAAATACTAAATGCTGGGGATTTAGCTCAGTGGTGTAAGCACCTGTCTGGCAAGTGCAAGGTCGTGAGTTTGATCCCAGGTACAAAAAAAAAAAAAAACTAAATGATGCCTTATGTTGTCTTTGTATATATTGATGTATATATAACTGGGTATGTTCATGTATATGCATGTGTTTATCTGCTACCCTTTTCTCATTCAAAAGTTTTTTGGTAAACATTCATTATTTTTCGCCAACTTATTAGTAAATCCTTTCATAAAACTATTTCTGTGAATTTATTCTATGACTATAAATTGAATCTTTATTATTAACATAAACACCATTGAGAAATACCACAGTGCTATCATTTCAAAATGAAGTATCACCCTTAACAGAAAAGGATGAATTTCCCAGGGTATGTTTTACAAGGACAGGTAATGTTCCATTGTAAGACTATTTATAGTTTTGTGTCATGACATATTGAAGAAAACATTAAACCTTGATCATTTTCATCACTTTGCAAGAAACCTCGTATAGATCAGGCGCACACACCTATCCAGGTCATATTTCTGAATGAACTCCTATTTGCATCTCCAAGATTCCAGTTGTATTAAATTCTCTCCCATGATGTTATTTAAATATGTACAGTGTTAAGAGCTTGGTAGAAAAGGGAATATTCATGTGAAAACATATGCATACAACTCTGACTCTTCCCACTCAATATTCTTCACCTTTCAAACCTTCTCATCTCAGTCAATGGGAATTTCCAGTAACTTTCAAGCTGCTTAAACCAAATAAAGTCACCCTGAACTCTTCCCTTTATCCCAGTCTCACTCAAATCTGTCAAAAAAGTCTTCCTGAGTCCAACTTTACAATGGACCCCACACCCAATCGCTCGCCATAGCTTCCACTACGATGACCCTGTCTGAGCCGCCAGCATTGCCTGGCTTCTTGCGCAGTGTCCTGCCCGCTCCCACCTCTGCTATCCTGGCCTCTGCCAGATCTTTCTTTAACACAGCCGCAGAGTGGTCCTGTGAGCACACACGTCGGGTTTTCTCCCTTCTCTGTAGTGCTTCTCCAGTTCCTTAGCATGGTTCTCGGAGTCTTCCCTGCTGCCTCCCCCTGTGTTCCTTTGGAGTCCTAACACTCACTGTGTGCCCTTCTTTCTCTTGGTTACTTCATGAACCAGCCAGCACTACTCTGTCTCAGGGCCTTGCTGCGCGTTTCTCTTTCTTCCAGGAAGGCTTTTTCTCTCGATACCAAAAAAGCTCACTCGCCTTTCCACACCTGGTCTCTCCAGGAGATCCTGCCTCCCCAAGGAGCCCTATTCCGATTGTTCTATGCATGATTGCGTTTTTTTCTTTGCATAAATTCTTCTTACTTTTCAGTGTGATGGCTTTTTGTTGCTTTTCCTTTACCATATTCCTTATCACCGTCTAACGTTTGATTTAGACTGCTTATTACTTTTAGTTTCTCTTTATAGTCCGTCTCCCCAGGCCTCACCCCATTTAGAATGTAAGCTCAAGTGTGTCAAGAGTTTGACCTTTCTGTGCCTTAGGAAATGCCTGACACATATTGATGGCTCAGTAAGCACTTGATGAAAAAAAGGCCTGGCTATGCTACGAAAAAGCTTTGTAACCATCACTCTCTGTGCTTTGATCTCTGAATGTGCAAAGGTGAATTCGACACTTGCCCTATCATCAGGGTGCTGACAAGGACGCTTGGCATATTCATAAATAATGACAGTGCAAGAGAGAAAGTATATGATAGAAGCAATTCAGATAAACCTCTTAGAGAAAAGAAAGTTATTTCCAGCTAGAGCAATAGTGAAGAATATGGAGCAAGTAACACGGCAAATTGAATCTGTGGAAATGGAGACGAACTGCTCCAGGTAGAGAAATTACACAATAAAATCACTAAAATCGCTAAAGCACAAGGAGAAACACATAATATTATTGAAAGACCCCAGTTTGACTCAACTTGGCTGACTTCAAATACAAATTCTGGAACTAAAGTACCTGTGTGACCTTAGAGAAATTATTTAAACTCTCTGAACTTCAGTTTTTGCATTTATAAATGAGGATGAGACTGCCTGGTGTGTAGTGTGACTGTGAGGAGATGAGGGACATCAAACACCCAGCCCGATGACGGGTCCCAGTGACCTCTGGGTGAATGAGTGCTATTATGGGAGTTTGGCTGGGGTACGGATGAAGTGCTCCCCTCACTGTGCCATTTTCCAATAAGAAGCAAGGCCAAAATGTATTGCATTTACTCTGTGCTCCCCGAGAACATTCTTCTCTTGTCCAAGTTGAAAAATGAAGCTGAAAATGACTAATCTTATACTTCGAAGCATAAAATGCTGAATATGCGATGCATTCACCCATCACCCATAAATTGCTTTGAATATAGAAGAAATAAAAACATGTATGTGTTCTATACCTGCTGAAGATTATTTTTCCTTACCATTAGGGTTTTATAAATATATTCATATATATATATGTATAACTGTTGTTGTTTCTTCTTTTCAGTTGCTCCTACGATTCAGGAAATTAAATCTGGCACTGTGACCCCCGGACGCAGCGGATTGATCAGATGCGAAGGTGCAGGTGTGCCGCCCCCGGCCTTTGAATGGTACAAAGGAGAGAAGAAGTAAGGACTTTGTGATTATTACCGCATTTCAAGCACTGGTGCTGATGCCTGTGTTTCCGATACTTACGTCAAGCAGTTTCTTTAAATGACTCAAACAATTCTCAGCAGCCTCCCAACCAGCAGGAAAACTGAAAGGGCCCATGTGGGAGGGATGAGCAGCTAATCCCTGCCAGGAGAAATAGCCACATTGGTTGGTAGAATCTCAGAGATGTCTCCAAATCCCACATCCCAGATGCAAGGTCTTCCTGGAAACCATGTTTACTTGGGAGGTGACTGGGTCCCTGAAGGACAGGGGCATAGCTTCCACAAGAGCCCTTCAAAAGCAGTCGGAACTCCTGTCTCCGCCTGGTTGCCTTGATAAGCCCTGACCCCGTGGTCACCTGGCATACTCTCCCACAAGACAGTTTACCATTTTGTTTTATAGGACTTTGTGTTTTAGATACTCTATCAGGAAGGAGGCTGTTGAGCAGCTCCAATGCATAGTCAAAGGACTAACCAAGGGGATTTCGAATGACTCTAACTTTGGCTCTGTGTGATTGTGCCCTTGAGAAAGCTCAGAAGTCCTGACAAGAGTCATTGAGCAATAGAAGACAGAGCTTGACAGCTTCCTCTTTACCAGCAGCCAATAGGCACATTCAGACCTCCTTACGCACTCTCTTGTCAAACCACTGGAAAAGTGTAGGGCCCCTTTGTTAACTGGCAGGTGCAATGAAGAGGAGAGCAGATAACCTATAAAATATACATTTGCTTCCAAACTTGGAAGAATCATAGTCACGAAAATGTTAGGCTGAACCATATTAAATCTCTTTATATGCAAAATAAAATAGTGACAATTCTGTTGTCTTCAACATATGTCTATGGGTTTCATTCATGCAGATCATGACTCTTAATTAATGGCAGTTAAATATCTGAACAGAAAACTGTGAGGTTTACACAAGACCTTCCATGTTGCCATAAGGGGAAAAAGAAATGTGATAATACAAACAGGTATTTTGTTTTTGCACCTGGACTCCAAAGACACATTTGTGGAAGACAGTCTCCAAGTTTGGTGTAAGACTGAGTAATAAAGGCTATCCTCATAACTTTCTTAGTGTTCTAAATAACTGTGATTTTACCTAAGGGTTTTTGTAACTCTTTTACATGAACTCTTTTCCACCTTAGGGTGTTCAAATTTACCTCTTTTTATTAATTAATGTTTTTACTAATTCTAAGTCTGCCTCCTTGTGGCTTTGTAGAAGACCCCACATCATTATATCCTGATAATTTGATTAAGTTACCCATGGCTGCCCTCCTTTCCCTTTACAAGATAATTTGTCTGCCAAGATAGCCTGTCTCTGATTCTGATAATCCAGCATGAAAATATCTGTTGAAATTTATCTACACCAACAAGAATCCAGAAGATTGCTTCACAATCACTTGAAAATAATAGAACTTTTTGTTCAAATGCAATCTTGTTTGGATGCCCGAGAAGCAATGTCAATGAACAGAGCACTTCTCTGACAGAATTGCCACTCCACAGAGCCTCAGTGCTACCTGTCCAGGACAGCCCTCAATTAGGACACGTTCGTTAGCACCTCCAATTTCCTGGTTCCCTACAAAACACAGTTTAAATAACACCATCAGACTGTTTTATGTGTTTTTCATTAATCTGTCTCATTTCCTAAAAGCCAATGATTAGAATTATGTCTTACAGTCCATGTGAAAGATCCTTTCATAAAGGTCACCTTGTTTCCAATAATTTTTGATATCATGAATATTGTTTTCTTCCATGTTCTAAATTCAGCACTACTGTAAAAACAAAAAAAAAAGGCTACAGTAATCCTCGATCCACTTTCTTATCCCTTTGCAAATACAGCAAATGACCAATTGGTGCCCATAATCATAGCTTCAGTGACTTTTCATCCTGGGGAGAGGGACTACAGTTTTTATGAAATTTTCAAGGAAGTTTAAGAACCACTTTTTAACAAAGAAAAAATAGATTGATTCTCCCCGCTCAAAGTCCTACTTTGATTCCACTCATTAACTGGACCTACCATTAAGATCCAGGCTACTCAAATATCTACCTTATCAAAATGAAAAGCTATCCATCGCTATTTGACATGTAGTGTTCTAAATTGTTAACAAATATTAACCCATTTTATTCTCACAGTGAACCAGCACGATTGGACTATATTTAACCTGACTTTTTCTCAGGGAAAGCAAAATGGAGCATATTTAAAGTAATTTGCTCAAGCTCATGTCATTAGTACCAGAGCTACTCAAACACAAGAAGTTTTGCAAATCCTTATACAGGGCCTAACCTTTTCACT
Source organism: Cuniculus paca (assembly GCA_004365215.1). Taxonomy (NCBI): domain Eukaryota; kingdom Metazoa; phylum Chordata; class Mammalia; order Rodentia; family Cuniculidae; genus Cuniculus; species Cuniculus paca. The sequence continues at coordinate 3,424 of RJWT010014487.1, read as the reverse complement.
CTGGAACCTATTGTGGGTTATGAAAGATAAGTTGAAATGTTAATGATACACATGAGGCGTCATAAAACATTATGGTGAATGTGTAAATTTTTAAGAAGTTATTGCAGTAAAAGACACACTGGCGTTAACCTCCCTCAAAATCCTCACCTCACTTTGAACATACTTAGCCCATCATGCTTCCCGTATTCTGAAGCAGTTCTGGTGATCTTTCCTGACTGTCTAGCTGTCCTAGCTGCCTCCATGTTCTGAAATGATTCAATACATTGACTTTTCATGGTCACTGTGGCTTTGGGGAAGAACCAGGAGTTACAAGGTACCACTTCCAGCGAGTAGCTGAATGAGGTCACACCTCAATGTTTTCAGGAGCCTGTCTTTTCCTTGGATGCCAACCAGCAGTATTTTGATCACATCTGGTAAAGAATTTGATAGAAGATTGCCAGAAGTGTTTCAGAAGGTGGCAAGATTGAAAGAATGAGTTTGCTTAAAAAAAGAGCATGTATTTTGAGTGGGATTGATGACAATGTGCCTGCTACACTAATAAGATTTAATTGAAACATTTATCATATATGTGATCAGTTCTTGACCCAAAGGTAAAGGGATTTTGAGTTGATTAAAGATTTGCAAAATAAGAGACTACCTACACAAACACTAATATAATAACTTCCCAATGTATTTAGTGAAGAGCAAGGAAAAATGGCATCGATTAGACATACAGTGGAAAGAGATCCATCTTTTAAAGTTGTCTTCTTGACCTCCAAGTCCCAATCCAGGGACAAGACCCTGTCAGAGATCCTGTCAGAATGAAGCTAAAGGATTATAAGTGCTAGAGTTACATTTTCCAGAGATATTTTATACCTGGGACTTCTATAAATAATCAGACATAACTTACAAAATCTTTTATACTTATATTCCAGGCAATGTTTATAAACATTCACTTCTCTTAAATCAAGATTTTCAAAATCAGATTTTCATTCAAATATGTACACAAAACTCAGAGGCTGCTGAAGATCTCTAGCTTTGCCTGTATTTCTTCAACATCCTGTAAAACCCATTTCTCTGCACTGGGAATAAGCAATACAAGATGCTTCAAAACCAAAACTCTAAAATTAAGCACAATTTAAACGAAACAAGGAAACACACACTTACTGAAGAAAAAACACTTTACAGGTCTTCAAATTCTTTGGTGTCCTTTATTCTCCAGACTGCTGCAAGATAAAGATTCACTGTCCTAAATTTACTGACAAAATTGAGACACAAGGGATTAAAAATAACTAGTCCAAAGAGCACGTACCTTAAAGTTCCCATTGGGACACATTTTAGATGTGGCAACTTCTCAACCCATAGTCTTTCCTTTGTCTCTATGCCTCTATTTGTTATTTATTGCTAATCAACAAATGAAGCAGCTCAAACCCCAAAACATTTATTATTTTAGACAGTTTCTGTAGGTCAGGAATCCAGGAGTCTGGCTCGATGGTTGTAGCTCAGGGTCTTTTGTGAGGCAGTTATCAAGATGTGGCCTGCTGTGGATGGCCGGACACGGGCTGGAGGATCCCCTTTTTAGGTCACCCATCCGCACACCCAGCAGGCTGGTGTTAGTGTTAGCTATGGGTAGATGGCCTCTGCTAACTGTCCTGGAGGTGTCTTCATGGGCTGCTGGAATGTCTTCATAACATGGCAGTGGGCTTCCTCCAGAATTAGTGATCCAGGGGAGAGGAAGGTAGAAGCTGCTACATCCTCCACGACTGGGATCACAAATCATGCTCTGTCTTTTCTGCCCTTTCTTTGTGGCTCCACAGGAGGTCTTACAGAGTGTAGCAGGGCTGGCACAGAGACATGAATATTAAGAAGTAGGAATTCCAAGAAGTAGGAATCACCATCTTCAAAGATGGCCCTCACGGAGTCTCTCTTGTAGATGGCCTCATAGTGCTCCAGTCTGGCTCAGTTTATTAGGTTATTTATATGAGCATCATGACAAAGACTAAGTTTGTATGCTCGTATTAAAATTTTGCCCCTTGGTTAAAGGTTGTCATTTTTTTAACACTGCAGTCTATTTCACTGTGCCCGGCAAGAACAGTCTTGACAGACTTAATTTTACTCTGTGTACTGTACATCTTAGTGCTGGGAAATTCAGAGTATGGGGATAAGGTGTGTAAAGAAATTTAAACATTTTGTCTTTTTTTTTTTTTTTTTTTTTTTTGCAGCACCGGAGATTGAACTCACGACCTTGCACTTGCCGGGCAAGCGCTTAGACCACTGAGCTAGATCCCCAGCCCAACATTTTGTCTTGATAGTAAAGGTGGAACATACTCATGGAACATACTCTTTCCATGCAACTAAAAGTTATTTTTGCAAACATCCGAAGTACCGTTAAGCAAATAATGTCTTTAATGACATGAAATTAAATTAATACATTGTTTGACAACAATAAAATTCACTTGGGATTAAAGCCAAAACCTCAGATTTTAGTAGGCTGACATCTCAACAGGTATAACTGATCATGGGTGGCGTACATCTTGTAAGGCCAGCATTACCATTTGTTTTGGTCAGAATTTTGTTGTAAGCTGGTGGGGTTGAATTCCCACATCTTATTCTTGATTTTCTAAAATTCAAGCCTGAGGCCTAGAAAGTTGTGCCTTCTGGTTTCACACCACCAGTTTTTCTCCTCCAGGCTTTTATATGATGAATGTGCAAATTTACTTAATTTAATAATTCCACGACAGAAAAACATAACAAAATCTCATATTTTGCATAATACCTACACACATGCACACAGTTAGTACATAGTTATTATTTGTAAATTTAAAAAAAATTAAATAAATGCCTAAGTAAAATATTAAAATAGCATTGTATTTACTTTGCCTGTTTTTAGGCAAAGGACCAATCTGAGCAATACTTTCTGGAATTCTTTAATTTAAACAGTGTTTCTTTCTTAATCCCCCATTATAACCTAAGGTAGGGATGCAAAAGTTACAAATGAGGTCAATATAAATTGCCCTTATGAAAGAAAATCAAGTATTTCCTTAAAATGTTAAAAATTGTTAATATATCAGATGAAAAATAGTATTCACCTGAATTCAGAATATTTTTGCATTTGAAAGTATGGGCAAGTATACTATCTTGACTTTTTAGCCAACAGATTTCAAACTTATCCTGTGCATTTTTAAGTCATTCTTTACAACATTGCTACAAAGAAAATGCGATGACCATTACTGTCCTATAGGTACAGAGGGTAAGTTCTCTATGTGCATAAAACCTGAACAGACACACAAAATACACCCAGGAGATTTTGAATAGATAGGAAAAGACCTGCACTGAAGCATGCACAGTGTTGAAGTAGTGTACTCCATCTACACTGTACACAAGCATGATGGCCCATTTCACTCAAGTTAATGTTAGGTTTTGCTTTAGCTAATGATGATTTTTT